>CAUYSK010038229.1:0-24017 GCA_963575035.1 Avahi laniger | reverse complement strand
CTCACATGATATTCAATGATGAAAGACTAAAAACTTAGTCCTCTAAGATCAGGAACAAGATAAGTATGCTCACTTTCACCACTTCTATTCAACATAGCACAGGAAGTCCTAGTCAGAGGAATTAGACAGGAAAATTTTTTTTAAAAATCTAAACTGGAAAAGAAGAAGTAAAATCATCTCTGTTCACAAACAACATGATCTTGTATATAGAAAAACCTAATGATGTCATAAAAGAACTGTTAGAATCGATAAATATATTCAGCAAAGTTGCAGGATATAAACTCATCACACAAAAATCAATTGTGTTTCTATACTCTAACAATAAATGATCTGAAATGGAAATTAAGAAAACAATTCTGTTTATAATAGCATCATAAAATTTAGCCAATGAGGCAAAAAAAATTCCTATGTTCATGGATCAGAAGACTTAATATTGTTAAGATGTCAATACTATCCAAAGCAATCTACAGATTTAATGCAATCCCTTCAAAATTACAACTGTTTTTTGCAGAAATAGATAAATCCATCTTAAAATTTACATGTAATCTCAAGAAACCCTAAATAGCCAAAACAATCTTGAAAAAGAAAAAGTTGGAAGTTTTACACTTCCTCATTTCAAAACTTACTGTAAAGCTACAGTAATCAAAACAGTGTGGTCCTGGCATAAAGACAGACATATAGGCCAATGGAATAGAACAGAGACCCAGAAATAAATCCCCTTGTATTTTATCAAATGATTTTGAACAAGAGTGTCAAAACCATTCAATGGGGGAAAGGACAGTCTTCAACAAACAGTGTTGGGAAAACTGGATATTCACACAAAAGAATGAAGTAGAACCCCTACCTCATGCCATATACAAAAATTTAACTCAGAATGGGCTAAAGACCTGATCATAAAACCTGAAACTATAAAACCCTTAGAAGAAAAAGTCCAAAGCACAAGGTAGCTGAAGTTCTAAGCATGCCAATTTAGATCCAGAAGCAGGGAGAGGGGCCTTTAGTTTAGATTTTATAGGAGAATAAAATAAAAATATTCCAGGCAGGGACCCAAATATAGTTCATTTCTTGAAAACAGGGGTACGAAGGGGCTTCCATATTCATGAAAGGAGGCAGAGAAACGTTACTACTAAAGGTGGCTGTGGCTACTCTTGTGTGAAGCCATGTGTCTAGAGAGATGGCACTGTGACCCCAAACTGAGCAAGGAATGGAGAAAGATTTCACACTTGGGGAAGTTGCTAAGGCAGGGGCTTGATAGGTAGAGAAGAGAGGATGCTGGAGAAAGGATAGTCTTCACCTGGAAGAAAACAGTCACACTTCTGATGTGCTCAGCATATCAAATTTAAATCTGAATAATCTCCAAACAGAGAGACAATCTCCACAAGTGATTCTCTCACACAAGAATTTCTCTCAGTTGGGAGACTGGAGGCTGGTCTGGAAAGTGGAAAGGGATCACCCAGTCTCATCGTCTCTTAACCTCACAATCTCGTGGGCTGTCTGTTGGCAGTGCTTTAGTTCCCACCTCAAATTCTCTGCAGTAACGTATTCCGGTGCAGTCTCACTGCCCCACATTCTGGTCTCATGGTCTCACACATGGACACTCTCATGCTCTGCGAGCCTCCCAGCCCTGTGCTCTTCAAGTTTCCTGACGATCGCACCCTTACAAACATGCATTCCCACAGTCCAGCAGCCTCATGGCCTCCAGGTTCCAAGATTTTGCAATTTTGCAATTTGGTAGTCTCTTTGTGTTTGGTTCCAGGACCTGTGAGAGGAAAGGCCTGAATTCACTTGTGAAGTGTTTAGAGTCAGAGGTGACCTCAGTCTAATCAAAGGTGCAACCAACTCTCCACCCAACTCAACTTTTGATAAGATCAAAACCGTAAAGCCTCAGAGCCATTCATGTAGTTGGGGGCGGAGCTGAAAAACAAAAAGAAATGAGCCTGGACTTCTGGTCTGTGATTTCTAAGGCCCGATGGGGAATAAAGCTGTAGCCCATCTCCTAACAAACGCAATCCCTGATTGCATCAAACGATCAACCCCTTTCTCCTATGCCTAATGGAGGACAGAAGGCTTCCTCTACTATTTTTAAAAAATATAACAGCCAGCACATACAAAAATTTTAAAAACCCACAAGATGTTTAAGGAAGCACATGGAATTAGAGTCTAAGGAGAAAAGCGAGAATTGGGAAGAAAAATTTTAAAAAATAATGACCTAAAATTTTCCAAATTTGATCCAAAAGAGCAACCCACAGATTCAGAAGTTCGAGTGCAAATATGGATCCTGGCAGGTCTACAGATGTTGGAATAAAGACCGTCCCACCTATTGGGTATCATATTCTCAATCAATTCCAAAGTAGATTCCTCTATGGGGCAGGGGCAGGTATGGGCTGCAAGAGACTGCAGCAGCTCTGCCTTCATTGAGTAGTGGGAGCAAGCTCACTCGAGAAACTCAGTTACGTTGGTTGAATTGAGATTGGTGATCATGAGTTTCTAATGATGGTAACTGGCCCAATAACATGATTTTCTCTGGCAACATTCTCCTGCCAGACTTCCATAGTGGACACAATGGATGAATGCCTCCATCCAGGGTGAAGACTTCATCAAGACAGGTGCAATGCAAAGAAAGAGAGTAAATGGACTTGAAGGTTCTCAAATGGAGCGAGTGTAATGGTAGATTGTGGAATCCAAGGTGCGCAATGAGGGAAGTACGGCTAGGAAGAGGCCTATGGGTAGAAACACAGTGGGGTCCATGTGTGGGGGTCTGATGGAATCAAAGTGCAACAGGAGTGTCTGCTCAAATGAACTTGAAGAAGCAGCCATCTAAGCCCCCAGTCAGATGTCTGAGTCCTGAATTTTGTGATGGCACCATGTCTGACGGTGACAATGTGCACCGTGTGAGTGATCCTGGGTGTTCCTGGCCAAGGTGAATGTAATGATTAATTTAATGGGTGAAACTATCAATTTAATAAAGTAGCTGGTAACTGATAACCAACCATGCTTTCAAAATTAAATGGCGAAATGGTTTCATAAGTAGCTAACAGTTGGCACATAATTTTGTTTCATTCCTATTTAGAATAGATGTGGCTTTAGTTGTAACTTTACATTTTGTAAGCTGTATTATTCTTCCATCAAATCTACCCTCCCGGGCTGGCAACCTCCGTCCCAGCCCTCTGTGGGGCAGGGCTGAGAGGACAGTAGCAAGGAGGCGCAGGAAGCAATAGACTTGACCTTAGCTAGTTAGTGGTCCTTCCATCTCTGTTGTCAAAGGCTTTTTAACACCCTCACTTTTGCCTTGGCCCTTCATGTCCTCACTTGAAAATCCGGTATGCAAAAAGAAAAAAAAATTTGTAATTTTTGTTACCAAGAAAAAAATTTGTGAAATTTGTTACTTCAATCTTTTAGGATTTTAGGAACTGGGAACCAGATGAGGTCTACACACTTAGAACTATTTGGAGACTAAAAATGATCGCAGACCTCCAAAACAGGCAAGCAGAACACAAACACGGGTCACATTTTAAAGAGATCTGAGATTTTTTGTATAAAGCCACGTTGACTCTTTGGCACACTGTTGGACAGCTATGCATTCAAAGGCTCAAACATGGCCAAATGGAAGCTCATAAAACATGTTTACAACGGCATTCTTAGTCTGAAACTAAACCCTTGCACACGCCTTCCCAAAGTTCCCGTTGGCTTCCTGGCGGGGCATGGCTCATTGGGCAGCTGAAGCTAAACAGGGAGTGATGTCAGATTCTTGTCCTGTTTGATCAGCTGCGTTCTGTCACACCTGTGGTGGGGAAGTTGGCCTCATCTACTCTCAGCGCTCGACATTCCTGGCTCAAATCGCCCGGGCATGTGTCTTCCAACCTCACAAATTAACTTCTCTTCTCTTTGGGGGAATCATTCTCAAATTTCTCCGATTGGCTTCTCTGTTTGGAGCAGATCTTTAAATCACTGGTTTTGAAATTACTAGAGTTTTGTGGGGTTTTTTTTTTTTTTCCCTCCAAGATCAAAACCAGACATTTTCTAAACAAGTAGCAAAATTAAGTTTAAAAGGTTACAGGCCAAATGATCTCATGCATATATATTACTGATTTGGAAGACAGATTGAGTTTTCTTCCTAAATATCCAACTTACTTATTATACATTCAGAGTATTTATTTGAAAATAAGAATACCTGTTTCCTTTCTATGTCATGAGGAAATGGTGATTATACATTAATATGAATTATGCTAATCATTTCTTATGAAAAGACAAACATAATTAAACTTCTATTTTTTTCTTAACAAAAACTTCTTAAAGCTCATTAGTGAAAGGAAACAGAATTAAGGAAATTACTTTAAATACTATCTTGTGACATTCGAAATAAGATTTTTATTGGCAAAAGACACGAAAGTGATTGTAAGTGATACGACACATTCGTTACATGAGTTCCTGTGTTTTTCACTATCTTATTGTTCACGGAGCACAACTTTGAGTTGACTTTCTGCAGCAGAGTTTTGCTTCTTTAAGAACAAAGAATTTAATACACGGATTTCTGCCAGGTTCGGTTGTTGCATTCTTTGCAGCACAACTTCATAATACTGAACACCTGCTCAGCCACCATTTTTTTCCAAAAACGTGTTTGGTCATTCAGCTTGAAAGGAACAGCTTCTCACTTCCATTTACAAATCTCCCACACTGTTTGCAGAGCAGTTATTAGTCTGCAGCCTAACTTGCAGCTCATGGAATTTACTATGTAAATTTCACTACAGAGGTTGAATCTTAGGATCTCCGTCCTTTTTAGCAATCTTAATAGAAAAAAAATGAACTTTCCTTAAACCTAATACAGAAAAGATCTTAAATGGTAAGGTCTTACATATAAAAGTTCTTAGAAAAATGCAGAGAATTTTTTTGTAATTAGTCTAGTTTGACCCTCCGTTCTTCAGTTCTTGACCAAAAAACACTGTAGTTTTCTAACTGGTGCACTTGTTTCCGTCTTAACTATTCTTTCAAGTTTTATAAAGACCATAAAACAGATTCACATGTCACACTTTTGATTTTTCCAATAATACAAAGAAGGGACAGATAATGATTATCCCGGAAAAAAACATATCTTTTCATCTAGTATATTTTCCTTATCCTTGGTAAGCTATCAAAAATGATTACATACTTACTTTCTTCAAAATGAAGTCGAATTTTAAACAGCATAATTGAGACTCTGGTCTACTGTTGATAAGGCCACAATTCCTCACTACAAAAATCCCACAATCTATTTGTTTTATGCATTTAACAACAAAATAATGATAATGCAAAGGCAATGCCAACTTTACATGGTGTGTCTTTATTTCTCTCAATTATCCCATAATCCATTACTAAAGTCCTCGATTCTACTACTTTGTTGCCTGGCTCATTCATAGGTGGGTAGCTTTAAATATTTCCCAACAAGAAAAGATGTAATAGATTCACTAGAAGTAATTTGCACATCTTATTTTCTTAACACATCTGAAAATGTGTTCTGATGTGTATGCTGTGAACAATATAAAAATGGATAACATCTCTTTTGAACAGTTGACATTTCACCATATCCACACCACGTGGACACACATATGTGCCACACTTAGGTGTCGTGGTGTCTGGCAGATGTGGCAGGGACCCTGAAGTAGCAGTAACTTGTTTGAAGGCTTGGCTGGTGTTTTCTTCCCTTGTGTGCGGCTCTCAGTTATATTTAACTAGCTAATTAGTTAATTATAGCTAGTTTCCGCGGCATTACTGTCAGTGCCATTAATCCAAAGAAGTTATTTATTTCAGACTGAGGCCAAATTCTAGAATTCAGAAGCGAATAAGTCTAAAGTCACTTACAAAAGCATCCTATGTGAGAAGAATGTGGAAACGCTTCCTTACAAAATGAAAGGCAATTCTTTCCTAGAAAGCTGAGTCATTGACTTACCTAAATGGGAGAGGGGAAGAAGGGGAAGGAAGAATGGGCCAAAGTATTTGGCAAGATCTCTGGTGGTTCCATTATTTCACTGCAAGCCGGATGCCCTCGCATATGCACAAAACATTTCCCACCCCTGTTCTCCTTCAGAATTGATAATCTTATCAGACTATAAATTAGAATTTTAATTGCCTAAAACAATAGAACATACAAAATACTGGTTGAAAATGCTAAATTGAATATAATCTAGCGAGAAAAGTTTTGGGTAGTGATGTCAGCACAACACACGAGACCCCAAAAGAATTGTAAGTACACGTAACCAACACGCATACACATGTGTACATTGTCATATTATTTCCAGTAATCCCAAAGGCAGTTGACTGTAAAATGCACTATTATTTTATGTAAGACCAAGAAAGAGAAAAAACTGCCCATTAACCTAACACAGACACAATGTCTATTATAAAACACATCCCTGGGAAGCTATGCTCAAATTTTTACCAGTGGGTCAGAGGCAACTTTATTTTCTCTCCCTATGTGAAAGAATATTCCAGAAAGGATCAGATGAAATTTTTGTTTCCCTTAACCTCACTGATTTTTTTTCTTTTTTTTTTTTATTTCAGCATATTATGGGGGTACAGATGTTTAGGTTATGTATGTTGCCCTTGCCCCCCCCAACCTCACTGTTTTTTAGCACCAGAAACTTAGTTGCACAAATAAATTATGATACAGCCATACAATATAATACCACACAGCCAAAGAAAATTAGACAGCGATATGGAATGATGTATACTGAGAATCAGAGAGACATTCACAATTCATGGTTAAGGGGAAAAAAACCTATTAGCTCTTAATAGCGGTTATCTCCAAGTGCTGAAATTACAGATGATTTTTTTTTCTTTGCTGTTTTTAGTTTCTAAACTTTACATAATGAACATGTAACTACACATAAATTCATTTAATTCTTGAGGATTACAACTCTTTGTAGCATGCGCCTTATGAAAACAACTCTCTATTACTTGCATATCTTAGACATGGACACCAAAATAATGTCCACTAACCACATGTGACTATTTAAACTTTAGTTAAAACCTAATATAACAAAAAATTCAACTCTTTAGCCATACTGGTCACATTTCAAGTGCTCAACAGCCACTGCGGCTATTGGTTGTCACATTCGAACCATATATTTCATCACACAAATTTCTATTACATAGAGTTGTCTTGGCCCATGGTTTGACTGGGATCTGTATAAATAATGAAATACCACTTTCAATATTATAAAAGTGCTTTCTTCCCTCTTCCCTTTCTCAGTACATGACCTCTTCTGCACTCTACCCCTGAGGTATCCTTCTACCTTGGTCGAATGAGTTTTGGTGTAGAAGGATGCAAGAAGGAAGACCAATATAATATTCAGCTTCTGACCCTGGAAAATAGGCTTTTTAAACAAGACTAGATTCTTGAAAGTCAGGTTATTTTCTTAAGGAAAGATGTTTTAAATTTTCCTCTTTCCCATTTCAAGGGCCGGACCTGGTGTATACTAGACCAAAAGGTCTTCAAAATTTTTGCTCACATATCCCCATACCTTTCCAAAAAGCTGTTATCTACTTTGAATTGACATCCAAAAATGTTCATCCTAAATTTAGTCACAAAAGATGTATATTTTAATATTGTATATATCATCAGAAGTTTGACTCTGCATATTTTGCTAATTGAGTTTATGGAAATGTCTCCCATACCACCTAATCAGAAAGGCCAGTCCTCATTGTTGAAATAGCCAGCTGAGTGATGGGCTAGGAAGAACCTGACTTCAATTTTTTAAATTCACATGAGGGTATTAATTCAAATTCCTTTGATAATTTTCTTACTTCCGAATTCAACTTCAAAGATACAGACAGAGAGATGATAGGAAGATGATGGATAGATAGATAGATAGGTAGATGGATAGATAGGTCAGCCATGTGTTTGTTGCCTGAATGAAATAAGGAGTTGTTTCTTTCTGTATTTCTTTACAGAAGTTCTCTTGGCTTTGCTCTCACTGTACTCACGCTCAGGAATTATGCATTCTAGAACTGTTCTTTTGCTTGGCACTCCAGAAATCTTTTACGGTACTCAGAACAATGTGCTTGTAAGATTAAGGAAGAGTGAGAGCCATATCTTTCTTTCTTTATCTGTTCTCTCTCTCTCTCCCATCACTATATAGGTCGACATGGATATATGGATATATGCACACACATGCCTCTTCCTTCTATGTTAATCCTTCCCTAACCCTGAGTTACCTATCTTCTGGATTTCCTATTTTCTCTTTCTCTTAACAACTGAGCTTCTAGAAAGAACTATTAATCTTCTTTTTCTCTGTCCCTCCCCCGAATTCATTTCTCACTACAGTGCCATTTGGCTTAAACTCGCAATTCTCAATGGAAATGGCTATGATCGATGACCACCTAATTCCCATATTTAACATACTCTCTTCAGTTTTCAAAGGTAATTGTCCTCTTGGGGGAAAATGACACTGTTGACCACTTCGCCTCCCCGCTGACTTGTCTCTTTTTCTGACTGTCTTGCAATCACTAGCCCTGGTTATCCCTTCCTCCCGTGCCTTCCTCCCTGATTTCGCTTGTCCTGGAGATCTCCTCCCACTCCATCGCCTCCCTTTTACCCCTCCTCCATGCCTGGGCTACTGCCATGTGCTGGACGACCTCACACATACACATTTCCAGTCCAGAACTCTCTCCTGACATTCGGATTCATGTATTCAAATGACCCAGCATCTCTACCTGGAGGAAAACAAACCCACCATCTTTTCCCAAAATCATGTTCTTCTCATGTTTGGTAAAGTTTCTATGATGTTGTCAAAGTTTAAAAAAAAATTTAAAAAACCTCAAAAATTCAAAGCTTTTCTTGATCTCTTCCTCACAGCCAATCACTTACCAATTTTCTGATTCTACTTCTCAATTGTTTCTTCTGTTGACTTCTCTCCATTTACACTGCCATGGTACTAGGTCAAATTCTAATTGTTTTCAGCTGAACTACTGTAATAGCCTAATCAGTCACCCACTCAGATATTTTCTAATTCATGTTATTCCTTGTCGAAGACTCTTCAAATTCTCATGTTACCACGATGCTAAGTGCATGCAGAAGGAGAGGGCGGTTCTTGGTGGGAGATGTGAGCAAGCAGAGATCTCTTTGTCAAGAGTTCATTCTTCTCTCAAGACAAATAAGAAGGGGGCTGAGGTTTCCTTTTCTTGAGAAGGATTCAAAGCCACCATCTTGCTGGGAGTGGAGAATGTGCAGAGGACAGATGAAGTTCAAGAAAAATGGAACAAGAAGCAGTTCTTTATGGAGCCTTGGATTTAGTCTAGGGCTTGGGGCCAAGGACAAAAAGAGAGGTAGGCTGGGGCAGCCAGATTTTCAGGACAGAAAGCCAACACAAAAATAGTGATATGAAAATACTGGGATATCTCTTAAATCCAATAATATTAATAGATAACAGTTTTGCAGTTGAAGTCCATAAGAAGACAGGATACAATTTATGCAAAGCAACAACACTAAGTAGAAATATTATCTATCAAAATGGTATCTCACCAATGATCGTATTAAATTCTATATTTAAATTTATATTTTCAATGACCATCGAGAATTATAAGTATCTATAACACCCTTTTCTAGGAAAGGGAAAAGCCTTTCGTGTGCTTTCTCTTAGTATCTCCCACTACCTAACATGTTTTTTTGAATCATCCTGTAGTTTAGAGCCAGATTGTTCCTGTGATAATATTATCTGTTTTTATTTTATTTTATGATATTACTTTTAAAGGAATTCCTTCTTAATAATTTGATCAAATTTGAAAGCCAGATTTTCAACACAAATTTGTATTTAATAACAATTCTAAGGATTTATTTGCTCATTATCGTTTTGTATAACTCATGCTATTTTCTTTCTTAGAATCTTTTGTTTTGATGGAAAATATAAGGTAATTTTTTTTCCAGAAAAAGTTCGTGGGGGATAGACTTTCTGAGTGCCGACATTTCTAGAAGCAAAATGCCTGTATTCTTTTCTTATTTTATACTCACATTTGAATGCTAGTTTTGAGGGTATAGAATTCCAGAATAAAAATATTTTCCTGTAAAGGCAGGAATGCTTTGTTCCATTTTTTTAAAGAATTTACTGTGAATGGTATTAAGTCTAATGCTGGTGTGATTCTTGCTCTTTTGTAATATTCTCTTTTAATTGCTGAAAACAACAAGTTTGAATTTGGGTAAGGTGCAAACATTTTTGTTTGTTTTCCTTGCTTGGTACTAACTGGACCTTTTTGATCTGAAGACAAGAGTCTTTCTCCAGCATTTCAGCTTATGAAGACTTTCCCTTTTGTAAAAACAAAACAAAAATCAAGACTGCTTTTTCTCTTCAATTACTCTCTTCCTTTTTAGTGTCTTTTTATGTGTTTTTCCCTTCATGTCCTATTTTTTTTTTACGTTTACTTTACAGTCTTAGTTACTTACTAGACTTTATCTTTCAGATAATTATTCAGCCACATTCAACTTAGTATTCATCCCTTCTATTAAATTTATTGTTTTGCCAAATATTTTCAATTTCCAAAAAAAAAAAAAACCTTTTAAATCTATGAATTTTTTTATAACAGCCTATTCGGATATTTGGACCCTTGGGTCTTTTTATATTCCATTCCTTACATTATTTCTGTTTCTTCTGAAGTTAGTTCTGCTTATTAATCTTGGCTTGTGTCTTTAATATCATTAGTATTCCTTAAATATTTGGTGATCCTTCACTGTTCAAATTTATGAATGAAGGACTGAGCTGATTAGTTGAAGTAACTGATAAAGATCAACCTTCAAGGATGTATATCAATCTTTCCTCAGTAGGCTTTTTTCTTGCTCCCTAAACAATATCATTTAAATTTTACATTTTGAAAAATTCTTTGCTAATAGAAAGTGTATTGTATATCTACTCCTGCGACTTGTTTTTATGTTGCTCAATATGTTTGAGATTTAGTGATATTGATGAACACATTGCCAAAATGCATTCATTTTTCACAGCTGCATTGTATGCTATGATGTGAATAGACTACCATCCTATTGTTCATTTTCCTATAGATTGATATTTGAGATCTTTTTAAATTTTTTGCCATAATGAAATGGTTCTATTAATGAGTTTGTAATAGGTCTCCTCTACTAACATACATCACCATTCACTTTTTAAAGAATCATGTTGAATTTATTATAGAAATAAAATCCCTTATATAAAATATTCAACAGAGAGAAATAGCCTTGGCAACAAGGATCTTAAAGAGAACTCTCTAAACCTGTGGAAGAACACTGAGGAAAGATAAGAGAAATAGGCTGCAAGAGATCTTTAAAGAAAATAACAAAATTTTCTTTAAAAACAATTGAGCTAAAATAGACGTCGGAAACTTCTAGATCAGTTTTTAGTGATAGACAAGAATAGCTGATGCTCAGTAAAATTATGTGACCTTTTCAAAGTAACATAGAACGTAGTGAGCTTTCTCTGCAGGCTGTGCTATTGTACAATAGGAGCAGTCATGCTTCCCACTTGGCCCTCAGTCTCTGAAAGCAGCAGGCAAATGCAGATCATTTTCTTATCACCCATAAAATAAGAACAGTCAACTTTTCCTCACCCTTACTTATCCTGGGCGCTTGTCTCAATGGTACCAACCAGGTGGAACTTGGTAAGCACTGCCATCTTAGACTAGTTTTGTTTGGCATTTTTTAAAACTGATCAGGAAAAGGCATTGCTCAAAAATTGTTTTGGAATAAACATTGCTCAGTACTCTTTTCCACCAGATAAGTCTGACCAAAAATATAAGCCAAAGCAATTAGTAACCTGTGGTGGCATTATTCGGTATGTCATTAGAGATTCTATTCTTACCTTCGCATTTTGAATGCATGGACAAAGGGCCCACGCCGCGCTGGCCTTCACATCTGGGTGAGGATTTTTCAACAAGGACCACAGCAAGCGAACTCCGTCTAAGCGATCAATTATTCTAGTGCAGAACACAAAACCGTGGTATACACTGTAATTAGGAAGTCAAATGAAAATTTAAGTGGCCCACCTATTTACATAATTCTAATTATTTTTTCTCCTTTTGACATTTTGCTTTCTTTTTTTTTTTTTTTTGCAAAACTTCAATAACAGCAGGGATACAACATGCTGTCGAATGGTCGGCCCTCTGATTTCAGTTTTCAATTCATGACACAGAAAGCAAGCTGCATGATAATTACAATTCACATAAACTGAAAATCAAGCCACGTAATTTTTTAATTAGCTGCACACAGACTGTTACCTAAATGTAAAAATACTGGTTTCTTTCACATGGTATAGTAACATCTAAATACTTTCCAAAACAAATATTTATGCCTCAAAACCGTGCAGTTACCTTTTTTATTTGGTCTACGTTTAATTGACTTACCTTACTGTATGACATATTTTTACCTCTTTCAGTCCTAATCTAGCATTAGGAATTAAAATCCTCACACCACAGTACATCCTTTGTTGGGCACGAATAACACGTAACTTGTTTTCCATGTGTGCCCTTCCCAGCAAGGCTAACATTGCAGACTGTGTTATAATTACTTAAACACACTGTAATCAAAATATCTTCAGGACTAGCTGAAAAATGAATTATCATCAGGGCCATCTCTATACCATCTGTCTTCTGTTTATATATCAATCAATTCAGAGAGCATAACCCCACAGTAGGGTCCACTGAGTACTTGCAGTTGAAACGAAGGCCAAACAAAACTTAATATTCTTCACAAACATGGCTTTGTTCAGAAAGGTATATTAAACTTGAAGCAGATGAAAAAAAGATAAAGAACATCAAAATTCCTTTGCTTTTTAATCTCAAGTTGATTTAAACACATGTAGTATTTAGCCACAGATAGAATAAGTACGACTAGCTTAAAATGCCATTCAAATTCTTCCTTGAAAACTGACAAAAACATCTACATTTCTTGATTATCTGAGATGAGTTTGCCAGGAAAAAAAAATGTATTTTTCCAAAAGTTCCAAGTAGGATATCAGTTTTGCATAATCTTATAGAATTGGTGATACAAACAGCCTATAGTAAGATATAAACTGTCTCTTAAAAATGACCTCTAATAAGGAAAAAAATGCACTGAGAAAGTATTTTACAGCAAAACTTAAGCAAGCAGCTTTTCAAACCTAAACCTTTCTGTCAAAATCATGCTGAAAGAAAACAAAGTTTTAGTTCTCAAATTTATGGAAACTCTAAAGAAACATTCTGGGTTACTTCACAATGAAAAATTTGCTTTTAAAATTTACATTAAAAAGCTTTACTGCCCTTACACATGTCCCTGAAAATATAATTCGTGTTGACCCTTGGGTCTCTATGTATTTTTTTTTAACACAGAATTTCACAGTGAACAGCAGTGAATAATTGTCTCTCCTACCTTCTTGCAAATTCAGCATTAGTAATATTTTAACTATACGTTGCTGACAAGACATCCCTTGTCATTAGAGTGGGAGTCATTTGGATGGCACACTTTTCCAGTTCAAAAAGGAAAAAGGATAATTCAACCCTGAACCCTTTCCCCAAGACAAAATTTCACAGTTAGCTCTAAAAATTCACTATTGATTATAAAATTAGATCTATTATTTCCCTCTTTCTCCCCAAACCCTAAGCAATTCATCAGCTGCTTAGTTATAATGGATGAAGATTGTGACCCCATTTCTGGCATCTTAGAGACTCAGCGGAGTATGGAGTAACAACCTCATACGAGGAAGACATTATTGAACATTCGCAAACACAGGAACTAACAAAGTCAGGGGGACCAAACTTCAGAGTTTAGCTCTATCCCTTGCATCTCCCTCATCCCCTGCGTAAAACCATTTAGTGCTGATTTTTACTTCGCAGTAACTTGCGTGTGTCTCCCTGCTTTCTGTTCCCCATGCCAGCGCTCTAATCCTGGTCTTTACTACCCCACATCAGAAGTGCTGAAGCGGGTGTATAACTTGATTTTCTCAATTTCCATCCACCCTACAAATCCCTGCAAAATTCATCTTTCTAAAGAAACTTCTCGAGCTTTTGCAATAGCTTCTTGAGAGCGGGGTGCCAGGGATATGCATTCTGCTCATGATACCACCTAGCGCGTTCATTCAATGCTTGTTGGGCAATCCACAAGCAAAAGATCACTCCCGGGGGCGGAGGGAGGAGGGGGAGGGGGAAGGAATAAAAGTCTTCAGTGGCTTCCCATGGCCTGCAGGATATTAAAACCCCAATTCCTGAATCCAGTAATCAAAATTTACAGGGAGATGAAAGTACTCATAAAACTCCTTGACCATCTACTAAGCCCTAAGTACTAGGCATGCAGAAATAGCAGATACAGTTAATTCTCATTACTAGAGGTAGTTATGGTCTACTGAGTCTCTGCGACACCAGATGAACAGATACTGAACCACTGCTCTTAGGGGAAACATAAAGTTTTGTTCCTGTGTGCTCTGGTCAGAATATTTCAATCAAATGATCAATATATAAACTCGTTTCACATGTATTTCTCTTTAAAGACACCTTCTTTAAAACATATTGTCGAATCATCGACCCTGGACTTATGGCCAACGGCTCTATAATTCGTGCTTGAATGAAGCTTATCGAATTCTCCGTAAGGCACTCTCAGCCTTCTCGCGCCCCGTCACCCCGCACAGCACCTCAGCGCTATGCTTAGGGGACATTTTCAACAGCAAGATCACCACCCCAAAACAAAACTGTGAAAACCATGGCACCAAATAGACTGCCAAACGGACAACGTGTTCACAGCTGAAACGAAAAGGCAGAGTGTCACTTTTGCTGACCCCAGCTGGGAACAAGTGCGTTGGGCGACTCAAAATTTTTCACTGCCTTGCGTGTGTCCGGGAATAATAGTGTCAGTGATGTATCGCTTTGGGGGCTCCATGTGAATTCGTCAATACGGAATCTGCAAATGATGAGGAATGACTACATTCTAATTGTCCTGCAGGAAACTGCAGTCTAGTGAGGGAGATAAAGAGATGATTGTATCTACTAAAAATGCTGCAGCAGATGTGTGTGTCCGTGTGGAGACGGAGGGAAGACCCTGGTTTATTCACAGACCACGGACGCTCTTCTCCCTTTATGCACTTTGCAACTGTAAGCCTTTGCCCAGCCCATCTTCACATTGTGCTATTAATATAATAATCTGTCACTTCAGGTCTGTAACAAAACCTGATCCACAAACCTTCTGGCTTCCTCCTCCTTTAAGCCTCTTGTAAATTCTTTCCTCCCCTTTCCGGGCACTCATAACACACTGCTTTGTCCGTGGCCACGTGTGTATGCTTCTTATCTCCCCAGCTACCATGTAATTTCCTTGACAGCAGGAATCATACATGCCCACCACTCCTGGGCCTGCTACCACACCAGTGAGTACTGGTTACATGGATCTGAAACCAGGCAGTCTTTGCTTACTCCTTTTTCAATGAATTGAAAATCTCTCCCAATGCAAATATATTCTTTTTCAAACCTCATACTTGCCAAATAAGTGTTCAAATTCTAAATCTAAGCAGTAAAGTTTTCATTTGAAGCCGTGTCTGAGTTGAAAGTGTATGTTCACTGAATTTCTTTACAACTTTATTGCTTTTTGTATACACAGCGACGGACTTCAAGGTGGTATTAATTCACACCACTGTTGATGTCCAATGGGTCTGCCCCCTTTTGTTTAGGCCTTTAATTTGATTAGAATTTTGCTCTGAAATCATTTCCAGCAAGGATAGAAGCAAGCCCTTTCCATTTTTATATCAACAGAATTTTACATTAATTTCTTAACCTTATAAAAATAAAACTGAATTATATGTTTTCAAATTCTTAAACTTTCTCATGGAAATTAAATTGTCCAGCTGGCAGAATCACATTTTTCAGCTCTAGAAAGATGAATTTATATTCATATTCTGGCTATTAAAAAAATAAACAAACCAAAAGATGCAGCTGCTTACTATGTGTCTCCGTCTCTTATATTAACATTTTCCAGGACTGTTAAGAAGTCTGGCTGGCTGATCTGCCCACTGAGGCCACATATGTGAACAAATGTGAACAATTTGTGCCCATATTGTGGGCATGGGTAAGGCTGTAGGGTTTCTTTTTGGCAATACCAATATATCTATTTTGAAACCATAATTTTGCATGTTTTCTAAAAATTTCACAGTATCTGCTGAAAATTACACTGATAAATAGTATTGTCTGACAATGGCCCAAAGTAAATGTGGTTAGCTTAAAAGAACATGATGTTCTTAAACCACAACATTAAAAGATGTAACTGCAATATATAGATTTTTGAAACCAAGTTGGCAATTCAGTAAAAAGAGAAGCATGAATGTATGTCAGAATGAAAATGATCATCCCTGGGAAAAGAATTTTGCCTTTTAAAAAAAATCCTTGGCTGGGTGTGGTGGCTCACGCCTGTAATCCTAGAACTTTGGGAGGCTGAGGCGGGAAGGTCACTTGAGGCTCGGAGTTCAAGACCAGCCTGAGCAAGAGCGAGACCCCATCTCTACAAAAAATATTTAATAGAATAATTAGCCAATGGTGGTGGCCTATAGTCCCAGCTACTCAGGAGGCTGAAGCGGGAGGATCACTTGAGCCCAGGAGTTTGAGGTTGCTGTGAGCTAGGCTGACGCCACTGCTCTCTAGCCTGGGCGACAGAGAGAGAGACTGTCTGGAAAAAAAAAATCCTTGAAGTTATGTTTCTATCTCTAGGTATTGTCTAAAGAGCCTATGAAAAACCAAATTTGGAGAAGAGATAGGAATGTGATAGCCTCTGGAGAGGTATGTCAAGAATTCCTTGGCCTTGGAAAAGCAAGAGGATAATCTATCCTTTTATACTTGGTATAAGCAACATGATTAGAAAGATTCTAGAAGTTTTTTGTCAGAAAAATGATTCATTCCTATAGTGAATATTAAGTGAGAACCTATCACATGCCAGGCATTGCAACGCATCAGGAGACATAAAATGTCCAATTGTCCAACTTTTAGCAATGTCAGGTTTGGTCATTTAATTATGCTGGTGATCACCGGATCTCTTTCCACTGTGAAAATGTTGTTTTCTCTTCTTGTTGAATAACAATCTGTGGGGTCACACTTGTCACCCTGAGAAGGTCTCATCCCAATAACCTTTCCCTGCTTTACAGTTTTAGCATCCATTAATTATCCTTGCCTGAAAGAATCCTAACAGGATAAATGTTGAATCCTTTCCCTTTAATGAGCAATTTGTGGTTACCTCCTCCATAGACTGAAGGGATTTTTCTCCTCTTTCTCTCTTTTTAATTCTTCCTAAGCATTTAAAATTTTCTGTAATTAAAACTATCAATTATTTCCTCCATGATTTTGATCTTTATCTTATGCTTAGAATAGCCATCTACACTCCAAGATAATAAAACTGCAATATATCTTTTGGCTTCTTATAATGTACTTTGTTTATACTTAAATCTTTTAATTACTTGACTTTTCTATAAGAAAGAAAGAGGGATCCAGGTATTTTTCTTCATGTACACTCTGCAATTATATCATAGATTTCAATAGGTAGTTATATATCAACAGATAGCTATAGCTATAGATATTTAATATATTGCTGATTTCCCTATTGTATTCCAGTGATTTGTCCATACCTGCACCATTGTTTGTTTGTTTGCAATTGTATATGTACGAGCTCTAGTGACTGAAATGATCCACTAAATGTATGTCTTTTAATTATATACAATAATTTTGTGCCTTTTAATCAAATGGCACTTACATAATTTGACTAGGATTATGCACTATTTTAAAGTATTTATAATTGGATTCAAAAGAAGGGAAATTCTGCAACCAGAGACATGAAAACTACGTCTATATCTGTATATAGATCTCAAATAAAAATGCTAGATTTGAAAGTTATAGTAGCAGAAATGAAGATTTCATTAGATGGGCTTAACAGCAAACTGGACACAGTGGAGAAAATCATCTGTAAATTTAAAGATAATAGTCTATAGCCATTTTTAAAACCAAATAAACAAAAACAGAAACCTTTTCACAAAGAAAACTCAGATGGTTTTGTTAGTGAATTCAATCAAATATTTAGGATAGAAACCATCCTACACAAAATCTATCAGAAAATAAATAGAAAAAATAATTTATCAACTTGTTTTATGAGGCCTACATAACCCTGATACTAAAACTTGGCAAAGATATTACAAGAAACCACTATATCTCATGAACATAGGCACAAAATACCAGCAAACTGAATGCAAGAATACATGAAAAGAGGAATGCAACATGATCAGGGTGATTTTATCCAAGGAATGGAAGGTTGACTTAACCTTCCAAAGTCAATCGATGTAATTCACCTTATTAAAACAGAACAAAAGAAAAATCATCTCATCATCTCAGTAGATGAAGAAAAAGCATTTTATAAAATTCAAAACCCATTTATGATTTTTTTTTAAAAAAACCTCTCAGCAAACTAGGAATAGATGGAAACTTCAATCCGATAAAGGGCATCTGCAAAAAATCTACCACTAGCATCACACTTACTGGCAAAGAACTGAATGTGTTCTCCCTAAGATCAGGTATAGCACAAAGATATCTGCGCTCACTTTGTAGTGAAAGAGTCCCTGGCCTGCTTAATAAAGCAAGAAAAAGAAATAAAACACATAAAGATTGGGGGGAAAGTAAACTGTCATTATTTGCATTACATAATTCTACATGTAGAAATCCCTATGGTATCTACAAAAAAATTGTTAGAAAAAATAAAGTTAGCAAGGTTGCAAAAATACATAAAGATATATTTGAATATACAAAGGTATATTCTAAAATCAATTATATATCTATAACTTGCAACAAACAACTGGAAAAAGAATTAAAAATAATTACCAATCACAATAGCATAAATAAGCAGATAACTACAAAAACTGTAATGCAAAATGTGCAAGACTCTATACTGACAACTACAAAATATTGCTGGGAGAAACTGAAGACCCAAATAAACAGAGATACATACCATCTTAATGGATTGGCAGTCTCAATATCATTAAAATTTCTATTTTCCTTAAGTTGATCTGTAGATTCCTAATAATATTTATTAAAATCCTATAAAGCTTTCAAAAAGATTTAGATGATTCTAAAATTTATATAAAATGCATATCATCTAGAGTAACCCAAAATATCTCAGAAAGAGGATTCACACTATTTATTACAAAGCTACAGTATAGTAATCAAGATAGTGCAGTGTTGGCATATGGATAGAAAAATATATCAATGTCAAAAGGAGTTCAGAAATCAACCTACGAATTTACAGTCAACTGAAGGTAGCAACTTGCTACCTTCAACCAAGGAAGCAAGTTAATCAGATGGAAAATAGTGTTTTTCAATAAATGATACTGGAACAATGGGATATTGTATGAAAAAAATTAACTTTGACCTCCTTTCACTCTATTCTTAAAAATTAATTTGATCACAGACAGGACATAAAACTCACTAGCCATAAAAGAAAAATTGATAAATTGAACTAAAAGTTTCTGCTCAAAAGGCAGCCTTAATGTTTATTGAGAAAAAATTATTTTTATACATATATCTAATAATGGATATATATCCAGAATATGTAAAGGACTTCTTCAAATCAACCAAAAAGACAAACAATCCAATTATAAATGGGCAAAACACTTGAACAGACCAGAAAAGAATATATAATATATACATGAGCTATAAAGACATGAAAAGTTATGCCACATCATTAGTTATCAGGGAAATGAAAATGAAATCTATGAAGATGTACCATTTCATCCTATTTAAATAACTAAATTTTCAAAAAGACCGACAACGCTACATGCTGGCACTAGGTGGGAATGTAAAATTGGATAATAACATTGATGTACAATTTGGAAGTTTCTAATAAAGTTCAATATGTAACCTATGACCCAGAAATTCCACTCCAAAAATATGCAAAACTCATCTATAGTGATGTAAATTAAAAAGTGGTTGCGTAGAGTGGGCATGAAAACTGATTAGAACACAGCATGAGTAAACTTTGGTGAGTGAAGGAAATGTTCTACAATTACTTTTGGCTGGTGGTTACATGGTTGTGTACAATTGTGAAAACTCATCACACTAAACAATTAAGTGTAAAAATAACTCACAATTGTGAACAAAAAAGTCAGACAAAAACGAACACCATGCTTCCATTCTGATGCAAGTAAATACAAATAGGAACAAAACTAAACTGTAGTTTCCAGGGATACATTCTCAAGTGTAAAGTTATGGAAACAAAGCAAGATGCCAATTACCATAAAAGGCAAGAAAGGAGCTATTTCCAGAGTAAAGAGAGGTGGCATTGGGTGGGCTGTGACAGGAGCAGCCAGGGGTCTTTAGAGCAATGACAATATTCTATTTCTTGGCTTGGGGAGCAGTTACATAAGTCTTCCCTTTCCAATAATTTACTGATGCATTCGTTTACATTATGCACTTTCTTTTATATTATTATACTATATTTCACAAATTAAAAATTTTTTAAACTGTTATTTCATTATGACCACACATATATGAGATATATAAGGTGGAGAAATAAAATCCACATAATCCTCAGATAAAAAATCCCTAGGGTTTGTTTTAAAATGAGAAAACTAACATTCAGAAGATTAAATGATTCACTTAATTTCTTTTCATTTAGCATTTTTGTATCTCAGATCTTTATGTTTTTAAAACTAGACAGAGGAAAAATAAATAAAAAATATGAAAGGAAAGAAAATATTCTCACTGATACAAACATATGAAGCATATATTCTATTTCATGTCTTGCATAAGCCCTACAAGGTCAAAGACTGGTTCTGTGGCAAAAGAAATATCTGGGCAGCCACAAGGCGATTAAATTTTTTCTGTATACAAACAAGCATAGATTTACTTTTCTTTTCCTTTTTAAAAAGAACAAATAAATCCAATGTAAAAATTGGAAAAAAAAATCTATGTAAATGCAACATAATTATGTTTCAACCACAAAAGAGAGGAAATTTAGAGTTACAGATTCCATGGTGAGTTTTAATTCTATCCTGGTGCCTATGTTTTATAAAAGAGTCTTTCATTACATGATCACATAACACTGGACCTTGTAACAATCGGCTCAACAAATGTTTGCTTTACTATGTGTGGAAGGAAAATATTTTATAAGATAAATTGTAGGAAATTAGCATATTATTTAGGTAAATCGTTAGGTAAAATTTCTTTAGAATCCTGGGCATTTATAAACTGTTAATAGAAATAGCTTTTCCTTGATTATCTTCTGAAGAATATGAAATTTAATTCTTTTATAAGCACGAGCTTACTTATATTGAAAGCTGACCTTTAAATTTTAAGGTTATTTTGAAGTAATGGAAAACTTAAAGCATTACAATCTCAGTATGTTTTGAATCCTATATGCCAAGCATTTGTATTAAAAGAAAAAAAAAGCAATACTGAGTAAATCAAGAAGATTCATGAGGTCAAGTAAATTTTTTTAAAAAACAGTCCTTATTGCTCTGGAGTTTGCTGGGGTCCCTGACACCTCACATATCAGAAATTTTACTTTTTTAAGAAAAGAAGAAAAATTATTTATCCTGCCATTTCTGTATAAGCTACATTTCAGATTAACCACACAGTTAGTGATCAACTCTGAGATAAACCTAGCAAAATTATTAGGTTATAAAGATAAAGAAAAAATCCTCATTGCTCCCCAGGCAAAAAGATCATACATTAATAACTTACAAAGACAAAATAATTAATTATACAAGTATCAGATTTTTCAAAACAATGTTATGAAGCAAGGCAACAAAGGTGGCATTTAAAAAAAATTCAATGAAAGAAAGTGGGAACCAAGAGTTTTATATCTAGCAAGGCTATCCTCTGAGTATTTATAGAAAAATAGTTTTAACATATGAAGACTTAGAGAATTCTGCACCCATGAACCCTTCTTGAAAATTCTACTGCAGGATGAGCTCCAAACTAGAAGATGACCATACAACTTCAGCAAATTAGATCACATTTGCATACATTACACAAGCAAATATACATGTAATTGTTGATCTAAGTTTAAAACAAAGGCAGGGCCGATGGTGGAATAATGATGTTTGAATGCTATATATAGCAAAACAGAAATAATGTATTTTTTAAATGGGAGGAAAACGAAGAGGGAAAGAGAATAATAAAATGAGCCCATGGATCACTGTACAGGCAATAGGTGGGGGTTAAAAGAAACCAGTAAAAACTGAGAAACTAGAGAATGATTAAATAAGAAGGAGAACGAGGGCATTTGGAAAAAATTCTAAGTACAAAGATAATCGCACTAGGACAAAAATGCAAACCTTTCTAAATATGAGTGACAAATTAAAAAGCAAAAAATTACAGAGCAAACAACAACAAATTAAAGAGCAAAGACTACAAATCTTATAGCAAAATGTGAATAATTATAAAATATTATGACATTTTCAAAACCAAACATATTAGTCATATCAATAGGCATGAATGGGTTTATCTTATTAAAACAAAAACTATTTTAATCTACTCACAAAGCAACACCCATCTGTATACTGTATTCAAGGGCACATCTGAAAAAATGACTCAGAAAGACTGAAAATAAAGGGGTAGACCAAGATGTACTAAGCAAACGGACATAATAAGAAAGTAGGGGTAAAGATTCTGATTATCAGACAAAGCAGAAATCAAGCCAAAACACATTATGCATGACAAATAATAGCACTTGGAATATTACAAGCCACAACTCATGACCATTAGAAACATTTATGCACCAAATAATATAGCGCCTATCTTTAAGAAGCAAAAACTACTTGAAATGTACAAAGGTTTAGATAGAAGCACAATAATAATAAGAGATTTTTATACAGCCTTTACAGCATAAGACAGATCAAGTTCACCAAAAATAAACATAGAAGACCTAAGTAACATAATAAAGTAGATCTTGAGGATACATGTCAAATTCTACACTGTTGATAAAGAATTCCAAGCACTTGCAGAACATTCACAAAAATTAATCTTCTATGAGGCCATAAAGAAAGTATATCAATAAGTTTCATAAAAATTGAAATAGAACAATCAACACACTCTAAACCCTGACCAAAATGCAGTATAATGAGAAATATCTACCAAAAACTAAAAGTAAAATTCCTTATGCAATTAAGAAAAAAAATATAAAAACAAAAATTCCTTGTGGAATTAAGAGAAAATTCCATTGAACTCCTGGGTCGAAAGGGAAATAAAAATTGAAATTAAGGAACTTCTAAAAAAAAGTGATGACGATAATGAAAGCACTACATATCACAATCTACAGGGTACATTTAAGGCAATGTCAAAGGAAAACTCATAGCACAAACTACTTTTATTATTTTGTAAAAGAATAAAAATAATCAGTAAATAACTACAAAAGAAAGCAAAAAGGAAGTAATAAAGATAAAAGCAGAAATTTATGAGGCAGAGAATAAAAGAACAGTATGCTCAATTAATGAAATAAATTTTCTTCAAAAGAATGAAATAGTTCCTTTTGCAGCAATATGAATGGAACTGGAGGCCATTACTTTAAGTGAAACAGCTCAGACATAGAAAGACAAATAGCGCATGTTCTCACTTATAAGTGGGAGCCAAATAATGTGTCCACGTGGAAGCAGAGTGTGGAATGATGGACAGTGGAGACTCAGAGAGGTAGAGGGGTGGATGATGGGAGGTGCTTGGTGGGTACAATGTGTGTTGCTCCGGGAATGGATTCACTGAAGGCCTCAACTTCACCACAATGCAACACAACAATGTAGCAAAATTGCACTTGTACACCATGAACATATGCAAATAAAAAATAAATGGGAAAAACATAAAATAAAATAAACATTTTTTCAGAAAAAATCAAAATAGAGAAACTATTCTACTAATTTGATCAGGAGAAAAATGGGAGAAAGTTAGCTCACATATACAAAAATTAAAAATAACAAGGAAAAATAATCATTGAAAGAGAGAAAATTTAAAAATCATAAGAGACTACTGTGCAGGCCACTATTCAAATAAATTTGAAAACTTAAATGAAATTGATAATTTCCTAAGAAAAT
>CAUYSK010038226.1:0-102367 GCA_963575035.1 Avahi laniger | reverse complement strand
AATTAATTTCTTTCTATTTTTGGTAGAGACGGGGTCTCGCTCTTGCTCAGGCTGGTCTCGAATTCCTGAGCTCAGAACGATCCGCCCGCCTCGGCCTCCCAGAGTGCTAGGATTACAGGCGTGAGCCACCGCGCCCGGCCTGTTCTTTTTCTTTAATGTTTTCTTCTTTCTACTTTCTTTTCTACAGTTCTTTTAATAATTTCTTGAGATAGATGCTAAAATTATTACTTTTAAATCATTTTTTCTCTTGAATGTATGCTTTTAAATCTATACATTTTACATGCTGTACTTTTCAAATTTTAATATGTAGAATTTTCATTATCAAGTTCAGTATTTTTTCTCTGATGATTTCCTTTTGACATGTATTTTTATAATGTCCAAACATATTGCAATTTTCTAGTATTATTTTTATTATTGATAGTTGTCAAAGAACATATACCTTTCCTATTTATTGGTACTTGCTTTATGGCATATAATATTGTCCAATTTTTAGAGTTTGTACAGTTGCTGAGCGCTCTGATAACCATGCAGTCATTTTTTCTCTATATTTTTCTTGAGTGTACATATGCCATCTCCCACTGACTGTACATTTGGATTTTTCTCCTTGCAGTCTTATTACTTTATAAAATTACACATCCTCAAGTCATGTTCTTGGGTTCATGCATATTTTAAATTGTTAAACTTCTCGGTGATTCTTTTATCATTATTAATTTATTTATATTTAACATGATAACTAACATATTAGTCATGTATTTTAATTCTTTCTTCTAATATATTGTTTTATGCAGTTAATACTTATTTAGAGATGCCTATAATTTTATTACTTTATTTGCTCTTTATTTCTTCTTTCATCTCGACTTTATTTTGTGGCACCAGTTTTGTTTTGCATGAAGAAAATTCCTTATTTGCTTTTCTCTAGATATTCCCTTCATGAAAATAACAGTCAGGACTTTGTGATAACCATCAAGACTTGTTAATAATTTCTTCGTATTTCAGGGATGAACCTAACAGAAACAAAGCATAAAAGCTATGCAGGATTAAGTGCTATGGTAGGGGTGAGGGACAGAGTAACGGATGATAAAAATCAGGGAACTTTTACATAGTAAGGGAGGGGTCAAGACAATAAAATGTAAGCAACATAATTGTGATAATGGCTACGAAGGATTAAATAGACTGTGAGAAAGAATAAAGTGGAGGAGCATCTGGATCTACTTCAGACCGAATAAAAAGTCTGGCTAGGGAAGGTGTCCCCCAGGAGCTGACATTAAGCCCTGGTTTAGTATTATAGGAGCTGTGCTGGCCAAGCGTGGAAGATGAAGTATTCTAGGAGGAGGATAGAGTTTATCTTCAAACTACCTGTTTGGCTTGTTCTGGGAGGGAAAGAAAGCTAAGACAGTTGAAATCTAGTGAGCAAAGAAGAAAGTGAAATTGGATGAGGTTGGCAAACCCACATCATCAAGGGCTTTGTGGATCTCAGCAAAGATTTGGCTGTTATTTGCAATGTTTTGGGAAGGTGTTGGAGTATTTTAAATGTGAGATGGACATAAAGTTCATTGTATTTCTTAAAGATCATTTTGGCTGTTGTACAGAGTATGACTTGGTGGAAGGCAGGCATGGAAATTGAAAAATAAAAGTTATTTAAGAGGCAAAGGCGGTGTCTTTAATAGGTTAGTGGCAGTAGAAATGGGGATAACTGGGCCAATTTTAAAAGGACTTTGGAACTAGAATGGAAAGAATTTATGATGCTGAGTGTGATGTGTCATTATTTATTTATTTATTTTTGCTAGAACCAGAGGGGTGAAAGATAGTACCGTTAATATTTATTAATTGGAAAAATTAGAATGAGAAGGTGCAATAAAGGAAAATGCTGGAGGAGAATGTAATATTCCAGTTTTGCATGGATTAAGCTTGAGATGTCTTTGAGATATTTAAGTCAAGATGTCAAGTGGGCATTTGAATGTAGGAGTCTAGATCTCAGTGAAGCCCTGGGATGAACATACACATTTAGGTGTCATTGGCATTAGGTGTGGATGACATCACCTCAGAGGAAAGTATGGTGAGACGGCAAGGACTGAGTCCTGAGGGACTTCAATATCTAAATGTTGGGTGCGGGAGGCAGACAGTCCAGGGAGAGGGAGGAAATTCGTGGTTAGAGAAATCAAAGGATCTGACAGTTTCAAAAAGAAGAGTGAAATTTTTATCCTATGTGGGAGGAATGATTGCTAATCAAATGGGAAGACAGAGCCCCTGATTTTTGGACCATCTTAACCTTGAAGCATATAACAAGGTTTATTATGATCTTGGATTTCTTAAAACTGTGCTCAGATGATTGGGCTATTGGCCTTACTGAGGACATTTAAATCATTAAGACATTTTGAAGACAAAAAGGATGACTTTTGGACTCCACCTGAGGACAAAACAGACCATGATAGTCTGAACTAAGTAATAAAATAGTAATCTATTCTGAAATTGGTTAGGAATCGTAACTGAAACTTTTCTTTTGGTTTTTCTCTGTTAAAATCAGCAGGAGCATCACTTTGGATTACATCACGATGTTAAATGGAACAGGTAAATTTGCTGCAGATTTGTGCATGCCCTTGTTGATCATAGTTAGATCAACTTTGGTGATGTTTATCTTGAAATGAATATTGTCAGGAATATCCCAGATTTTAGCTGACATGTAAACTGCTTGAAGGCTGATTGTAGCTAAGTAGTGAACATCTCCTATTAGGCTTTTATAAAGCCTCACTGCTGATCAGAAATGCCAATGCTCGGAGAAGAGAAATCTCTGTTGTCGGTCAGCGCTTTAATTAAAAACTATACTTTGTTTTCAATCCAATTTTGGAAAGAATATAGGAGAAAAAGCAAGATGTAAATTTTACAATGCCTTGGCAATGTATCCGATTCTCAGCCGAACAAAGAAGCTTATATGCAGAAAATCTTGTAGAAATAAAGCATGTGAAATAAATAAAAAGCTTCCAGTGCTTAATTCCAATCTTCTCCACAGCAACTGGAGCTGCTGATAAGACACCTACTAGGGGTAATGATGCATAGTGTGAAAATGCAATAACCCAGACCTCGTAAGTATGGATGAATGCCATCTTTTTAAAGGAAATGGTTGCAAATGTGAAGTGCAATGTGCTGAGCCATTTTCGAAGATATTTTCATAAACATGGCAAAACGCCAAGGCTAGGTTTTTCCCAACATGATAGGAAGAACAAGGAATGTAACTATTACAGGGACATCCGGTATTTGTCCATGCCGTATCATATAAATGTTTACGTTCTGTTGATTCATTATTAGTGGCAGTTTTAATGGGAATATAAATATCATAAAGTGTGTTTACTACAGATAAATCATAGGGGTGCTGAAGTAATTTGCAGTACTAAAGCTCATTTTGGATAATTACAGTGCCCCTGAAGAATGTGTTTATGTATTACAAAGAAGGAGATTGTTAAGAAGAAAACTATTTTGGGTTGGTGACATTCTGAAAAGAGTAGAGGCTGATCCTGTTTGTGGCTAGCTTAGAAATGTGTGAAAACGTTAATGAAAAAAGATTTTACGAAATGGAAAAAGAGGAAAACCACAGCACTTTCTGTTGCTGGGCTAACCTTATTCAGTCAAATTTCATGCAGATGACTTACTGTAACTACAGAAATCACCTAAGAAATGATTAGTTAAGATTATGCCGGTAGTAAAGATACTAATATTTTATTGCACATTGAGTTCTAGTTTACATTTTATGCAGAGGTAAATTAGACTGCGATGTTGTTTATCTTTGTTTTATGGAAGGCTATCTTCACCACAATATTAAAGTTTATTATTGGTTTACCTCCTCCCACTTTCTATTTTATTAGAATAAGGTGATTTTCAGCTTACTTGTTTTCCGTAAAAACCATAAGACACAGTAAATTTGAAACACAATGAGTTAACAAGGAGAATTGAACAATTGTGTCCTAGTCTTTGGAAGGTCATATTGTAATGAGATTAAAATCTCTTCTCTTCAGGTATTGTTCATTTGTAAACAAGTCTGGCTTGGTCTCTTATAAATGTTCCGCTGATTAGATTAATTTCCTATGAAACATAAATCCCTTTTCCTTTCTGACAAGCTAGTCAGAGTCTGCCAGTTTGGTGATTGTTCAAGAAAAATGCAGCATGGAAGACAAAAAATGCTGCAGCAAAGTGAAATGAGCATAAAATGAGACTTAGCTGAGATTGAGGTATCTATATTGTCATTTAAAAGGGAATTCAACAGCCATTAAGGTGAGTTTTATGTTTAAGTTTAGAACGTGAGTAGCAGCTGGCTGGAGAGAAACAATGGGCTTTTCTCCTCCTGCCTGCTCCTGCCACAGCTGTCTGCCCTCTGGAACGACTCCTCTGCCCAAGCGATGCCAGGCTTTCAGGGCCCCAGGCCCCAATGCATGCTCATGCGTACACTGGTGCAAACAGACCAGAGTCCCTGATAAAGAGTGCTACTTGAATAAATTTCTTATTTGTGTTGCTTGTCTCAAACTGTTAGTCTTCTCTCAACATCAGTCTTTCCTTGGCTCTACCTGGCAAAAATAGTCACATCCTTGATTGGTAATAATATTTCTTGGGTTTCTGGCTTTGGTTAAAATTTGGTATTAACAGATCAACACATAAATGCATATATAAGAATAACATCTATTGGATGTTGGGCAGGGGGGAGGGTGTAGGGGGGAGGAGGGGACGGGTATATACGTACACAAAGAGTGCAATGCACACCACCCTAAAGATGGACATATTTGAAACTCGGACTTAGGGGAGGAGGGGGGAAGGTCAACATACATAACCTGAACATCTGTACCCTCATAATATGCTGAAATAAAAAAAAATTGGGGGAGGCTGGTCTAGTTAGATGTATTAACAAATATTTTTTTTCTTCCACTTCTCACCTCATTCAAATCTGGTTTACTTAGGATAGCTTCAAAGCTCTTATGGTATCTGATGTACAGGAATTCATTTCACAACTCATTTTGACCATTCACTCTTTAAAAAGTGAATATCAATAATGCTCATTTTCTTAAGAAAAGAGGTTGTGAGGTCTTAACCCTTTTACACCTGTTCCAATTCTCTTCACATTCAAATATGATACCCTTTTCCTTTAAAGTGGTTTCAGATGTCAACATGGGGTAGTTAAATGTTGAGAACTGAACTTTCATGTTTCATTAGGGTGCAGATGAATACCAGCGAACTTGGTTGGAAAAATAGTTCCTTAAAAGCAAATGAGATTTCTCCACTGGTTATCATTAGACATTAGATTTTATATTTACTTACAAAAATAAAAAGAAATTGAGACTGCATTGAAAACTTTGGATGGATTTCAATGTTATGTGTTGAATATTGAAGTACAATAACAGTGTTGGAGCTTTTGGAAGTTACTTCCTCTACCCATTTTTTCTTTTTTTTCTTTTAGTACTTGTACTCCAGGAATGTACTCTTCATGATAAACAAATCTTTTAAAACCAGAGAATTTTTATGATGGCAAAGTATTCATTTTATGCCCACATATAACATATTGGACTGTTTTCTCCTGTATTTTTCCCACACTCAGCTGGTTTACAGTTGTGTTCATTACAGATCATCATCTAGTTAAATTTGAAGGAATCTATACGTCAGCATTCAAAATTCTAGAATAAATCTCTCATCCGACGGCAGCAGGTCCCCTTAGTGTAAGGACCATATTAAAATCCTCACATCATTTCAGCCTAATTTACTTGAACAATGAATCACAATGAATCGTAAATGAGATCTGGGGATACAGTGTTACATTAGACTTATTACTATTACTTGTTGGCTATGTACTTCGGACAAGTTATTTTACCTTTATGAAGTTCAATGTCATCATATATAAAATGATTATATTAATACTTTTCAGATGTTGTGAGGATCAAATGAAATGTATAATAAAATAACCAGCACAGACTCTGGAAAATAGCGGACGCTTAGTTTCCTGTTTATTATTAACAGTCTTGATTGACTTGCATGCTTTCTACCTTCTCCTCCTAGTCTTCTCCATGTAAACTTTCTGTGGCATGAGTTTCCCTTCACCCAGCCTTAGAGGAACTCACCTTACATTTGACCTCGCTGTGTCCCATGCACATGGGAGTGGGTATTGGACTCAGCTGCTGCTGAAGCTGGTCTCAGTACCTGCTAAGTTAGGAGGGTATCAGACTGGCATCACATCTTCTGCCAGTATAATGACACCTCCTATCATATGGATGTTTCCCCGCCACCACTACATGAAGCCAAGATACTTTTTATTCCAGAAGGCTCCAAGGGTGTTGAACAGGTGAGCAGGCAGGGAAAGAGTAACATCATGAGGACACTGCGATGTGCCATGAAGCTGAAATCACTTATTTTATTTAATCCTCATAGTATTTCTAACCATGAGATTCATGGTTAGATTCATTGTCATTCAAATAACATAAATATTTTGTCTAAGTTTATGCAGCTAATAAGTGTCAGAGCTTGGAAGGAGGATGTAGATCTTTCTGATTTAAAGTTCAAGAACTTTCTACCACACCATGCAGAGATTGGTCTCAGAGAGTTATAACTTCAAAATCAATAGATGTATCCTAGAGAAGAAAGAGGTTTAAAGAGAACTCTGGCTGTAAAGATGCTAGTTCAGTTGTGTACCTTCTGGCTCTGCTTCTGTCTGCTCCTTAATTCCCACTGGGCCTGTTGCCTGATTTATCCCATAGATTCTATGAATCTGCATCAAATCGGTCTTCTCCAGCATCTGGTCCTAGCCATGCTTCTGATTATTCTTTGCCTCAGTGATCAGGTTTTTTCATCTTGCCAACCATTTTCTGGACCTCAAACACCTGATGAAGACCAGATTTTTCCTTCACTTACTGGCCTTGGACTCTGGTACTGATGATATGTAGCAACCTTGCACTACCACATGGTGGAGAAAGAAAATGCAAGATCTGTGGACCTGACTTTAGGATGAACTTTTAAAGATAAATTCAGAGCCAAGGATTCCCAGGCAATTCCCAAAATTGTATTTTATATATTAAAATGTATTTCCATTAGTAATATCATACTTAACTGTTCTTTTATTATTACTGACAAACTAAGTAATACCAATCAACTGAGCTGTACTTCTTAAAAATTGTTTTTAGATTATGATTTGTTTATTTAACTAAGTCTTTCACCTGATTCTCAGCTTTTTTTATGTATCACATCTTCAAGATTAAATAATTTTAGTTGTCATGTTGTTCTCTAGTTAAAATTTGCACATGATGAGCATTGCTCTTCATTTCTAGATCAACTTGAAATGTCTTTTAAGTTTAGTAGTCTGAGAAATTGCTTCATACGGTGAAAGGTTATATAGCACACCTTGTTCCAAGCTTGTAAGATATCCTTTAATATTGGAGTACTTTATGAAATTTTTTATTCAATTTGGACCTCCTCCTCCCCCTCACAATTGCTTGTTAAATGACTTCATGAACTTATTATTATTTTTTTTAAGTTGGATTTCTTTAGAACCATAACTGACATCATCTTTTAGGATGTAGCTATATATGGGCCAGGTGATTGCTATCAGATGGGACGCACGAGGGGAATCCGGCATCCGTAAGAGACCAGCCTATATAGCTCCAGCTACAGATATGAGAAGATAGGGAGGCTGGAATGTGAAATCAATAGCTGGAGGCCATGACAATAGAAAGCAGCAACAATTTGGATGATGCGTGCTCGATAACTTGTATTATTACATAATTGTATGTGGAGTATATCCTCTGGGATTTCATGGGCAGTAAGCATATGAGAAGTGGTAAGGTCATAGTCTGGAGTTGAAAGTCAAAGTTCAGAGGAGAAATGGCAGGAGTGACACAGGATCTCTCTTCTTCATAGGATTGAAATCCGAGCAATAGACTGGAATCCTAAACAAAGGGGAAAAGTTATGGGAGGTGTAGGTGGGGTTGAGTTTCAGGCATACCTCTCAGTTCTCAGAACAGGACACGAGGTTACTTCAGGCCGAATTCTATAGTCTCAAGCAAAACACTACTACAGGTTGAACATCTCTCATCCAAAAATCTTAAATTTGAAATCCTCCAAAATATGAAACTTCTTGAGTGCTGACATAATGCCACAATTGGGAAATTTCACACATAAATACTTAACACAAACTTTGTTTTACACACAAAATTATTAAAAGTATTTTATAAAATTACCTTCAGGCCATGTGTATAAGGTATATATGAAATATCAATGAATTTTGTGTTTAGATTTGGGTCCCATTCCCAAGATATCTCACTATGCATGTGCAAATATTCCACACTCCCTGCAAAATCCAAAACCTGAAACACTTCCGTTTACAAGCATTTCAAATAAGGGATATTCAACCTGTAGTTTCAAAAATCCCTTCTACTTGAAGTCCAAACCGGTCTTGGGAATAAATTTTCATGTAGGAGTCATCCACGGGTAGTGGAGGCAAATGTAATATAGGGACAGAGGCTGGACCTAACTGGCATTTTCACCTTGACATGTAGTTTACTAGACAGCTAAACGAGTTAATGAATAATTACAAGCAAAGATCTTTCTTTACGACAACTATGGAGAGATACCGTTGAATTTCTGCCTAGATCTCCAGAATTCTCTGTGCTGCCCAGTACCACTTCCGCATGATCTGCTCCTGCTTCAGAGGATTGCTTTGGGCTGCTGGAGTCCCTCACCAGGTGTCTGGGCCCTCTGTGCCATGATTTATGCTCCAGAGCTCTCTGTGTGATCAGGCTAGGCTAGCAGAGGTTCATTTGAAATCACACTTTGGTCTGGTGTCCTCCTCCACTGCCTCATTGTTTCTCTTGGAAGAACTTCCCTAATTCTTCTCTTCTGTTCTGTTTCTCATGTTCACCTGAATCCTCTCCTGTTCTGCTTCTAGGAAAACCGAGTTAAGATAACCCCTACTTGTGATACCTTAGGAAATGGTGAGAATATAATCGCAGGAACATAGGTGCTATGACATGGAGAGTATTAATTGTAGGCTTGAGAAAGTAATAGAATCTGGATGTATCAATTACTTTGTTTTATAGCTCTGAAACTAGTCTACGTCGTTTTTGCAGTTCTTTTTCCATGATTGGCCTGTCAATGAAATGCATTAATCTAAGTCCCAATCTTATAGTCATTACCACAGATTAGCGTTTAACTTGATGTTTGGTGATGTACACCGTAGTAGCTTAGAAGTAAACCTCTCTTTATAAAAACAGAGCCAAGAAATGTTAGCATTTTGCTATTGTGTACTTACCTTTGTATTTAATAATCCTTCTATATTGCAGCACTGTTGTTGCCGGCTTATTACTGAAAATTTAATAGTATTTAATTAAAATCTGGAAATGTGCTTTCAATTCTATTACCCAAAAAAGTGGGGGAAAAAAGGCTCATCCTTACCGTTTGCATTATACTGGAAACTGTTAAACACTTAATCTTCTCCCATAGTGGTTCTGTGCTTTTAAGAGGATTACATTATTAATTGTTTAATTATTCATTATGCTGCATTTTGCCATTCAGTACAAAAGCTTTTTTAAAATTAATTTAATGTTTTATCCTTCTTAGCAGCCATTCTTTGTACTGGGCTCTCTGTTCTTTCATGATAGGATGTCGCAGAAAGAATCAAGAGGATGCCTTGTTGAAAGCTAAGCCTGTTGCTTTAGCAAATAGATCTTTCGCCAGAGCAATGACTCAACACCACACAAGGCAACTGAGTCTTGCACACTCCAGAGACTGTGGCTAGAAATACGTCACTAGCAGGAGCATCATTAATCACAATTGCAGGAGTGACACTCAGTTTTTTTACCTCATTGAGACAGGCAGGGAGGTCAGAGCTTTAAGCAGTTCATCCTTTGGGGAAGGAAAACTATTGGAAAGATTTCCTTTCTGTTATCACTGGCATTTTTATTTAATTCCATCATTTTCCTCACAGTCTGGGCAGAAGTACAAAGCTTCAGGCAGGCACATTCTGCCCCTTTCTCTCTCACTCTGTGCCAGAAATGACCTTGGTAATTAATGGTTTCGGGAAAAGCTACCATGCCCCTTTTCCTCAACTGTATTTTTTCTCATCCTTCCTTCTTTTGTTCTCTCTTTTTTTCTACCCACCTCTCTTCCCGTTTAAAGATCAGGAAGGCAGAAAAGAGTCACCTTAATGGAGCCTGATGTTAGCAGCCCTGCCCACTTCTCTGCATTGATCATAGGGGAGGGTCAGGGAACAGCCTTCCCTGCACGTCGGTGCATGTGCGCCTCCCACAGTGGTCAGCCCGGCAGTCAGTGGCTTCTGGAAAAGAGCTGGTGTTATCAGAGCCTGTCACAGCCAATGAATTTCATTACAGGCCCCACAGAGGAGCCTTCATAAAAGAAAAACACCAAGAATAAAAAGAATTCAAGAACTTAGACTTATATGTCAGAGTGCACATTAGGACATTAAAACCATATTTAATTTTTGTACAGAAAATCATCATATTAAAAGACAGCTTTGAAGTCAGCAAGTGCATGTGTGATAGGAGATTTAGGTCATTCATTGCCTTTCGACTATGCCAGGCACATGGAAGGCTGCTAGGGATTCAAGAAGCTGGACATGGTCCTACATTTGTAGGGTGTACATTTCTGGGGGGTGGGGAATGGATAAACGAACAACTGAAAAAAGAAAAAAAATTAAAATAGTTATAAGAAAAATAAAAGAAACAAAAAAGTGAGGCAAGAGTGTGGTGGCGGTGTGTCCGCTCTAGATGTGAGGATCAGGGAATTCCTCCCCAGGAAAGTACCATAGAAATGTATAAATATTTATGGGTATTTCACAATAGTTTTAAGAAAATTCTGCATGTGCTTATTTATCAATAAAAGGGAAAGAAGATCATTGGCATTTGTTTATCATTATCCAAAGAGGTTGGTTGTTTTTCAAGCAAAGATTTTTAGATTAATTCCTAATAATACTGTGTCAGACTTTTCTTTCTTTCAAAAAACCAAACCAAAAGCAAAAAAAAAAAAAAAAAAAAATGCAACCCCCAAAACCTCATTTTAGTTCAGACCTATTCTATAAATAAGTAGTTTTATTTTTCTTGCAATTTAATTAATCTCTAGTAAATTACTATCTTATGAGGGACTTCTTAGATTTCCGTGTAGTGCTGTGCTCTTTATTACAGTTCAAAGAATATGCGTGTGTTTGAGGGGTTGTAACAACAATGTCATAAAGTGAGAATATCTGTTTACATCATGTGTCACATTTTTTCTCTCTGCACAAATCACTTTATTTTAAAAGCAATGAATGGACTTAGCCATTATCTTCAAAGAGATTTGAACAATTAAGGCGGCTCTACTCTGTCTTTCCTTTTTCTTTCTTGTCTCTGAAAGACACTACCTTTACCCTTGCCATCACTGAGATATGTTATAAGACCTCCCTGAGGTCATGCTGTAAAGATTTTTATTATTTTTAGAAAATTAAAGCTTATGATAACACGTATCACAGAAATTTGAAAGAGCCACATTATCAAATACAGTGATTTAAAACCTCAATTAATGAAAATGTTTTGTCCATGAATGCAACCATCTAAACATACTAATTAATTTATATATAAATGATTGTCAATATGAAAACAAAGGGGTTTATTTTAGCTGAGGTTTATTTTATGAATATTTTAACATTTATTTTTATTAATGATAAATATGTAAATGTTACAGAAAAAAATCACATATTTAAATGTAGGAGCTCTAACTTCTGTCTCCATTGTATTAATTCCACTTGGTTTTTCTTTCAGGGATTGCTGAAAGAGTTATATCTTTAGCTAAGAAGTCAAAGATTGAGGATTCTGAGTATTTTTCAGTTAGGCTCATTACTTCTCTATCTTCAAATGAAAATGGTAGTTATCAACAACTACTTCAAAAAGCATTTTGACTATTAACCAGAAAATTGTTTAAATGATTATTTTAGCACATGAGAAATTTTCTATCTAGCAGTTGCCAGATAATTGCATAATTAACAGGAAATTTAATAAAAAAGTTTAATGACAGGAGTGCCCAAGAATAGTTGGAGGGAGTTTTTTTTACCAAAACCTGATTGTACTACACTTTCCCTATAAGATATCACTGAAGAGACTTCAGCATATTCTGTTATCCTTTATCACAACAAAATAAAAGTTACTGTATAATTTAGTTTTGTACATGATTGCAAAGCCCTGAATATATGAGAGTGAATCTATTTTTCTGGGGGTGGGGTGGGAAAAGAAAGCAACTGTTTTCCAGAGAGTCTTTAATGAGAATAAATTGAATTACAGGATTCATTGCACAAATATATTTGTTTTTCATTGGAGGGGCAGAATTTTTTAGGAGAATGTGGTTAAGATGAGGTTGGTGTGGTCACAGGATGAAAAAGGAGGAAGAAACCTAAGGAAAACTATTTATAGAAAATCAATAAACTTGAGCGTTGACCTCAAGTTATTTACGTCAATTATAACATCATTTGTGGACCTCCTCAATTAGGCTTTGTTTTCCTGTTTCTGTCTGGCTGCTCTATTTGTGTACATTAAAGGAGAATTTTCCATATTATCTGGTTTCCTTTTCCTCACTTTATTTTTTCTGAACACCATTTTATGGAATAAGGGAGTTATTTATGCATCTTCCTTATGACAGTGTCCTTCTTTCCCTAAACAATGAGTTAGAGAGTGTCACCACTTAGAACATCAATCAAAAGAAAACAAAACAAAATCAAAACCAGAATTTTTTTGCTGTAAAAATTTGGAAAATACATGAAGCAAGACAGACATATTTTACTATGAAATACATCTTTTTAGAAAAGAAAAACTTTATCACATTTTAAATTTATTACCATTTAAACTTGTAAAATTAATAGGTAAAAGATAAACGTTCTTATACATCAAAGAAATCTCCAGTGTCAGATTCAATTTTAGTACATCGAGTCACCCTTCTCCAGAGAAAGAGCCTCTCAACCTTTAGGGCAGCTTGAAATAGGCAAGGTTTTTGTTAATCTTCATTTCAATGTTCTGGAAATCAGATAGTATTTCTGTAACTGGAATCATTATGATAGAATAAGATAAGAATTCAACTTACATTCCTGGAACTGGAATTCCTAACTCTATGCATATATGATATTTTCATTGGTAAAATTGTATTTGGAGATGTATATAGGCAAGTAGGTAGCATTTCTATTGGTAGATTAGGCATCATTAATTTAGTTGTTTATAACATTTTAGTGACTTCTTAACAAAAATTAAAGAGTAAGAAGGACACATGATTAGGGAAAATGTACTTACTCAGCAATCATTTATTGAACATCTACAATCTTCTGGACAACATAACTGACATTGGTAAATGAGATATTCAAATAAAAATTAATGCTTACATTTTAATTGAGAGAAAGATAAACTAACAATTATAGCACTGTGAACGCATTGTGAGTAATAAGGGGGTGAGGAGGGTGACCTGCTAGCACAGAAGGGGGACCCAAATTTCAGTCTGAAGCAAAGTTTTTTGGAAGAGTGTCTGCCTAATGTTTCTTCAAGAATGAGAGGCAAAAAAAAATGAAGTAGGAGAACTCTTAGGGAGTGGGAGAGGCAGGTGGAAAGGATCGGCTTGGTGGAACTGTGAGGTGCACTTGGAGAACTTCCAGTTTCAACATGACTGGAAATTAGGGTGTGAATGGTGAAAATCTAGAGGGGAGAGGTAGCTCTAGAAGGAGGCTAGATTTGGGGAAGTCTGCATAAAGGAATTTTTATTTTACCCTCGGAATTACGCTCAGTTAATGGAGGATTTTAGGCTAGGAATAACCTACTGGATATGTGCTTAATGAGAGCATTTTGTCAGCAGCGTAGAGGATGAAGTGGAGTGGGAGACTGAGATGAGATCTGTGAGTAACACAAGAGAGGAGGTGAGGCCCCGAACCTCAACAGTGACAGTAGTGTTTGAGAGAAAATATATGGAACTGGGCAGTATTAATGACCTAGGGTTAGCAAGGCTGGGGACCAATCAGGGGTAGATGACTGAGTAAAGAGAGAAATAGATAGTAATGGATGGTAATTCTAGTCACCGAAGATAGGAATGCAGGAAATTTGACAGATTTTAAGAGGAGAAGGGGTGGATTGCGGGTAGGTTCTGATTTTGACATGTGTAATTTGAGGAGCCTGAGATGACTCTAGAGTAAAGATGTGTAGAAGGCAATTGGTTTGGAGTGAGATGGAATTTTAAATGGGAAATGGAAATATGAAAGCCAGCAGCATATGGGCAGCATTTGAATCCATGAACTGAATGCTAAGATTGTCTAGAACACTGTTCCTTTGTGATAACAGTGGTAAAATGTGATGAGGAGGTAGGGTGGAAAAACTTAATATTTATATGGACAGTCTATGGTCCCAAAGTATTTTAGAATACTTTGTCTTTTTTGATGCCCATGACAGTGTTATGAAGGATACATTGTTATGCTCTCCTTTTTTCCCTTTATGGTAGGGATGGAAGCTCAGAGAAATTATGAGAATTCCATAAATAGCAAGGAATAGATCCTAGTCACAAACCTAGGTCTTCCAACTCCAGGTGAGTATTCATTTCATTATATCAGAACTGGGCTGTGACCACACATAACTAATTTTATCTAATATCTCATAGATGTGTTATATTCATGACATTGTTGAAAAATTCTCTTTCTTTTTGTGCTTTCATTGAGACCAAAGGGAAACCTTCTAAGGTCAGTATTATGACAGGCAAGAAATAATGGCTGAGTTATACCAGGGGCATTGCCCGAGGTAATTTTGAGTGGATATTTTTAACTGATGTAGTCAGAACAGAACCACTTTACATTTAAGATGCTGGGAAATAGAGTATTAGCCATACTGTAGTCCATTTTGCCAATGATTTAGTTTCTGTTTAAGTCTCACTTGTTGTGGTGGGGTGGATATTTTAAAAATTGACTTAGTTAAAGGGTAAAATTAGGTAAAACCCAAATTAAAATACCACTATCTTACTTAATGTCTATCTAATCTTATTGAATCAGAATGTTCTATCTTTAGGGAACTGAGAACCTCTCACATTGAGAAGGGTACATAAGTGGTAGAAGGACATGCAATAAAATCTAGCATTTTTTTACATAAGGCTGAAAAAAGTTGAGTTGGGGGAAGTTTCCCTATCCTTTCCCCAAAAAAGTAAGCAATCTTTGCTGTAAATGTATCAGAAAAATAAATGTCTTGATGAAGAAAAATATTTTCAGGAAATTAGCATAGGGCTGGTTGCATGGGATATGTGCTTGCTAATTTCATATTTTTCAGCCACATTTCTATGAAGATACTTTAAACATTCCTACGCTGTTTTCTGGAGATTTCTGACTAAAAGAAATAATAACTCTGAAATTCCTTTGGGTAGGAAGAGAGTCACCAATTTATTCTGCTGCATTTTCAGTAATATGGCATTTAATATACAAAATGATAGATTTCTAATATTGGTGAGAGGGCAAAGTAGGCTATGATTTTAAAAGATCAGAAAATGGCTCTCTTCTAAATATGACTACTGCCTAAGTACTCTCGGCTGATCATAAAATGTGCAATTCAAGCTTTCCTCTTGATATTTTAGACTGACAGTACCCTTGGGTTTGTGGAGTGAGCTTCATTTACTGAGAAGTCACAGAAAGTCATGTGGATTGCCTGAGCAGGTGACTGTACTTGAAGGATAATGCTAAGAAAGCAAGAGAACAGATAAACTAATTCTTATGTTGAGAAGTCCACCACTGTCCACTGACTGATACACAGCAGAGGAGAAACTGGGAACAGACCTCCCTGCAGATTCTATCAGGTTTTAAATATTTCTGCTTTAATGTTGTCAGTGTTAGTTCTTTCATTCATCAAATAAAGAAAAAATGGTGTAAGCAATCTCTTTTGAGGAAGTAAATGTGACCACTTGCGTAATATAAGAAACACTGCTTCTAATCCAGAGCACAGGCATTTGTGTATTAAAAGTGACTAGAGTGATAAAATTATTTTTATTTGATTTCAGAAAGAATGTTTATTTTTCTGTGACTATAGGGCCAAATATTATGCTAATATGTTTTTTATATATATATATATATATATATGGCATCTTTAGATGCTCAGTTCTCTCTGTCACACAAGAAGGCTGAGCAAGAGCTTGCGTGATATTTTGTAGCCATATTTATTGCCATATGGCCATTTCCAAATTACATTGTGTTGTAAGTTGAGATGGTCTGAAGGAGTTTGGCTATCTTCCAACTTGGGAATACCTTTCGCAGAGGCTGATGCTAATGGGAATGTGATTGTCTGGTAATGTACCAGTGTTAATATTGTTTTCATTGAGTTAGCTGGACTACTAGCTATTGTGTGCTAGAGAAAATACAGTTTATGGTACAATGATCTAATGTTGAGAGCTTGCCAAACATCTCTCCTGCTAAGCATGTGATTCATCTAAGTAACCCAGGCCGTATGACTTTTTGTTATGATCTGAACCATTTTAGTGAAGCTTGCAAAAATTCACATTGAAATAAACAAGGAGATAAAAAAGTAAGTTTGTCTTACTCTATAGCCACCCTTGTATATTTTATAGTTACTATCATTATGTGTGTTCACAGGACAAAGCTATTGTGCAAATTAAGAATGCAAATTCTTCTAAGAATGCAAATTCCTAGATGCCACTCCAGCCCATCTGAATCAGGATGGGGCCCAGAATTCTGTGCTTTCATAAGCTTTCCCTGTGATTCTGATGCTCTTTCAAGTTTGAAAATCATTTCTTTAGAACTCTACTTTTAAACAGTTATTGAAATATAACAGAAGATGAAATATAATAACTTTGGAGTTGTAGACAGGTCATCATGCTTGATGCTTCCTTAGAACTTTCTAAGCTGAGATCTCAAAATTTCTTTATATAAATAAATTAAAATACACATCACATTCTATGGAACATGATGGCTACTTTCATACCTATTTAATATATGGAGAGAACAAGGATTAAAAACAAAACAAAACAAAACTAATTTTCTCAGGGGCATAAGGTGATTTTATTACAAGAAAGAAATGTCTGATTCTAACCAGTCATCCTCTATTCTATTATACTATGTCCGAATGGTTAAGACAACAACAACAACATAAAACAAAACAGAATTCCTAATACACCCGCATTTTTACCATACTTTTATATAGCTCAAAAAGTTCCAGCTTATAAAGTTAGAATTGAAAAGGAATTGTTTTTGAAATAGGGATATTTATAGAAAATATTAATTACCAGGTAAACTGATAGTACAAAAACAAAAATATACCCCATTCTTGTTCCTTTTTCACTCCCTAAAAGTCACCTAATCTCTCATGGGATCACCTACCCTAAAAATTGGAAATGACTAAGATGGGAGACTACTGCTCTGAATTAAACAAAATATAATGGAGTGACCCTCAGGAAGCATGTTGTCTGTACTTTTCTGATAATGTTGCATAGCTGAATATGACTTTCAAAAGGATCAATGAGGATGGCCTCCTTTCTTTTCAATAGCTAATTGCACTATTGATATTTTCTAGTATTTAAGTTTCTTTGCTAGTCACAAGGCAGTAGCATGTGTGATAAGCCACATCCAAAACAATGCTTTAATCAACCTAGTTTACAAATACTGAGTGTGGAAGAGAAAATAATTGTGGGGCTTACCTTCCTGTCAGAGCTGGCAGTATTATGTTTCATGATATTGAAAAAAAAAAAAAAAGAAGAACAGAATTGTCAAGGTTGTAAGTCAGCAGCAGAGGCAGGAATTACTGCCACTCAGGGACTATAAATTTTGAGGGTGTGAATGTGACTTACCATACATGAATTTTCAGAAAAATTAAAATATTTAAAGTATCCAGCCAGGATACAATTTATCCTGAAGCTACTGAAAATTTATTTCCAATATATTTTGACTACTTCTGAAGCAACTTGAGATATAAGATAGAAGCCAGAAGTAGCTATAAGAGTAAGCAAATGTGTACAGCAAGCGTGATTATTTATTTATTTATTTATTTTGACACAGAGTCTCACTTTGCTGCCCGGGCTAGAGTGAGTGCCGTGGCGTCAGCCTAGCTCACAGCAACCTCACACTCCTGGGCTCAAGTGATCCTTCTGTCTCAGCCTCCCGAGTAGCTGGGAATACAGGGATGCGCCACCAGGCTCGGCTAATATTTTCTATACATTTTTAGTTGTCCAGATAATTTCTTTCTGTTTTTAGTAGAGATGGGGGTCTCGCTCTTGCTCAGGCTGGTCTCGAACTCCTGAGCTCAAACGATCCGCCCGCCTCGGCCTCCCAGAGTGCTAGGATTACAAGCATGAGCCACCACGCCTGGCCGCGATTATTTATTTTTTATCCAATGTTTTCTACCCAATTTAGCTACATGTTTTCCTCCAACCTGTCACTGACTCTTTTAAAATTCATCCACAGCCAGCACCTGTTCCAAAAGTGGCCGCTCCTTGTTGCTGAAGGCACAGACAAGTTCAAGTTCTTTTACTTTTTGAAGTGATGCATATAAGAAAAAACAATAATAATTTGACTTTTACAAAATTATGTTACAAGTTACTAGCATTTCCCTCAAATATGCAAAATCTATGAAAATACAATACTAGCAACTGAAATTCCCTCTTAATTTAATATCTAGTTTTTAAAACTGAAAATCAAGGAACCAATTATGTTGTTGATTTCAGATAGACTATCCCAAAAGATGAATTCTAGATGCTTCAAAAACTCTCAGGTGGAAAATAAATGAATCAAGTGATTTTTTTATTTAGTATTTATCTCATGGAGTTTGTGGGTAGCCATGTTGGTTGGATATTAGCCATAATCCATCCCTTACTGTAGGGAATGGAAATGTATGGAGCATTTTATAAATCAAAATTTGCAGCCAGGTGTAGTGGCTCATGCCTGTAATCCTAGCACTCTGGGAGGCCCAGGTGGGAGGATTGCTTGAGGCTAGGAGTTCCAGATCAGCCTGAGCAAGACTGACACCTGTCTCTACTAAAAATAGAAAAAAATATTAGTTGGGAAACTAAAAATACAAACACAAAATTAGCGGGGCATGGTGGCGTGTGCCTATAGTCCCAGCTACTCAGGAGGCTGAGGCAGAAGGATCGCTTGAGCCCAGGAGTTTGAGGTTGCTGTGAGCCAGGCTGATGCCACGGCACTCTAGCCCAGGCGACGGAGCGAGACTCTGTCTCAAAAGAAAAAAAAATTTGCATCTCTCTGTAGAGATTCTAGCTTGTCATATCTAAGACTGATTCTTGCTAGTCCACTTCTGAAAATCTTCTCATTATATTTGAACCTTGGGAAAAGATGAAGCTGCTTGAGGGAAGATATAGGTAGTTACTTCTGCAAGTGCATTTTACATTTTGCCTTTAGTTGAATAAACCAGTGGATTTGTAAATAAATGCCAATAACGCTATATTTGAAATTGTTGAATTTGTTCATTATGGAAAAAAATCAAGCAAAGCAATTATTGGTCCTTCTTTACAGAGACCACTGCTCAATCAGAAAGTCAAAAAATTTTTTTGTTCTTGGTTTGCCATGTTACTGATATTGTTTACAGAAATATATCTTCTAGGTTGACTTCTAAAGTAATATTTTCTAAGAATTTAAACACACATTTTTCCTGAAAAATAAGCTAATATTATCTCTTTTTTTCTTATCAGCTTCTGAAGATAAAATGCTTTATATTGTAAGTATTTGAAAATTACTAATATGATTTCATGATACCACGATTGGATCTTTTTTCCCATTTGCAGTAAATGGTCTCCTCTGCTTCAGGTTTTCAAAAATCTGTTCAATATTCAAAATGTTTCTCATATTTACATCTCATAAAGAATAAATCTGGAATGGGGTAAAAATAAGAAGTTAAGCCAAGTCCTGAATTATTCCCTATTTATATCGCATAACGTGCATTTCTTCTCAAGGCTGACTTGGCATTTAAGATCAAAATTTCTACTTAAAAGAACTTGTAAATACCTTATTGCACTCAAAAAGTCTGTGAACTGGAAAATAAGTAATCATGGGCTGCACTTGCACTGACCTTTGGTTTGCAGGATTGACGTCCCATTTGGAAGAAGAGGGCATTATTGCCTGAGGATGCTTGCCTTGTGCCGTTGAGTACTTATCACATATAAGGCACTATGTTACACATACAAATTCATTTCAGAATATGTCATTCTACAGTAAGGCAGAAATTTATGCAAATTATGTTTGCTCATGTTAAGTGGTTAAATTCTTTGTGGGTCTGAAATGTGATGCTTCTTTTAAAATGTGTATGTGAAACAGGTTTGAAAATACGGTAATGTTGAAAATTTATACACTAAGATGTACAAAAATTCCCCTGTAACTGATTTGAACTTTCTCATAACCTCTAACCACAGGGTGTTAGAAAATATGTAAACTTACTAAGTAAATGTATTTTAGTCACTTCTGACTTAAGCCTTTCTCCTTTTGGATAAATATTGAGGCATTACAGAGCTCAACTCTGTTTCAGAGATATTTCTCCCTTTGTCTGCTAATTCTTTAGTTTGCTTTAAATACCATGTGTGCCCAAAGGGGAGACTGCTGAGCCCTTTCTCAGTGTGTGGGTGGAGGGCTTAGATCTGAGCATGGACCTTGTGTGGTCCTTTCCATTCCTTACTGTTCTCTGGGACAAATCTTTTGTTGCTTCTGCTCGTTGGGCATCCTGCCATCATTTCCTGCAGAGCTGGGAAAGTTCATGACCCTAGGAGTACTTCCTGGGCTGAGCTGGCCTCTCCTAGGCTTGTCTGCTTTCTGTGAATCGTCTGAGCCTCAACCAAGTTCTATATTTGCTTGGCTTAGGCTTTCATCTGTGCCCCAACATAGGTTTATCATTACCTTTACCACAGTGTCCCGTGGTAGGCAGGTTAGTTCTCATCTCTCAGCTACTTCCAGTTCTCCACTGGAAATCCCACATCCCATGGAAGGCAAGGCAGTTTCAGCAGCACTAATTCCAGATCTTCCGTTCCCTGTGCCTGCCATGCCACCACTTCTGGGCAGTGGCCAGGTCATGGTGGTATGAAGACTTCTAGGTGGTATCTACCCACTGGGCATAAGACCCCTTAGAAGTATCTAAGTCCTTTAGATCAACAGTCCCCAGCCTTTTTGGCACTAGGCACTGGTTTAATGGAAGACAATTTTTCTGGGGATGGGGCTTGTGCGGGGCGGTGGGGGTGGAGCACAAGTAGTGGCGCACCCCGGGTTCCTAACAGATTGCAGATGGTACCTGGACAGCCTAGGGGTTGGGGACCGCAGCTTTAGATTTCATTTATCCTAAACAATCTAGTATCCTTTCTACTGAAGAATGCTAGGCTGGCAGAAAATGAAATCAGTATCTCTCTTTTTGTCTTTCTTCTTTTGTTTTCTACCCTTGGAAAAAACTCTATTTTCTTTTTTTCTCTTCAAGAGTGTTTCCTGTATCATCTCTTTCTCCTTCCACCATAGTATTTCCCAGGGAGGTATCTAATTACTGAGAAGGAAACTATGTCAGGAACTATTAGAAAATATTGCCCTCATTTTTCACAATATAGAACTGACATGAATCACTGAATCACATCTTAGAAAAAAAATTCTAGTGCCGTTAAGTCGATATATTTTTATATATTATGTTTTAGTTCAATAGTTACCAAAATGCCCCAATCATAAGCAAAGTAAAGAAAATTTTATGCTTTTGTAATTTTAATGACAACATTTAGAGATGTCTATTAAGATATGCTTTACTGAGAGCTATAACTGTTATAAATATATAGCACATGATTGAGTTTTGAAAAATATTTTTAATAATATTTATTTGATACATTTTGCTTTTCAGAGTATTTTTATCTTCATTGTGTCATTTGATCTTCACAACGTTCTTGTGATCTAGGCAAGGTAGTTGTTATTATTCTGTTTTTTTCTTTTTTTTTTTTTTTGAGACAGAGTCTCACTCTGTTGCCTGGGCTAAAGTGAGTGCCGTGGTGTCAGCAGAGCTCACATCAACCTCAAACTCCTGGGCTCAAGAGATCCTCCTGCCTCAGCCTCCCGAGTAGCTGGTACTACAGGCATGCGCCACCATGCCCGACTAATTTTTTCTATATATTTTTAGTTGTCCAATTAATTTCTTTCCAATTTTAGTAGAGACGGGGTCTCGCTCTTGCTCAGGATGGTTTCGAACTCCTGAGCTCAAACAATCTACCCTCCTCGGCCTCCCAGAGAGCTAGGATTACAGGCGTGAGCCACTGCGCCCGGCCTATTATTCTGTTTTGTACATGGGGAGATTAAAAATATTAAGTGAATTGCTCTGTATCACATGATACCTTGACATTTGTGTTCAAGCAAAGAAGGACTGTATTTCCAGTTCTGCTTTGGCTTGGTATTATTTCCTTGAAATTGTGTTTGCAATATTTTATTCCTTGAGAAGTAAAAAAAATTAAGAAAGGGAAAAAAATCAAACCACCTTTTACTTGTTTTGTTATAAGGAGAATCGCTAATATGCCCACTTGTCCTGCATAAAGCTTTTATGTCTGCACAAGAGTCTTTAACCTGGTGGGCTTTCCCTTGTTCCAAAGGCAAATGGGTTTCTTCCCATGTTGTAATGACAGCCTTGCCCTGTACACTTTCCGGGCTTCCCAATTCCCAGGCTTCTCTGGGCGTTCTCATCTGCTCCTTTCTTGACTCATCTTGTTTACAGTCTTTTTCTTTTTTTTTTTTTTTTTAATCTCTTGGCCATGTTGCCACTCTCACACTGAAAAAACCAGAAGCTCTGATGTCTGTCTTCTCTCCATGATCATTTCTAATATTTATCCTGATTACTATATTTTCAGTTGTTCTAGTCACATGATTGTTGAATCTACCACACTGCACAATGGTTGTGTAGGTCCTTGATATCCTACATAATCTCTCATGATCCAATTCTTCTTTGTTCGAATCAATTATAAATGTAAATTATTTCATTAAAAAGTTTTATTTCATGTCTTAGGTGAATTGTTAAATTTGTTGACCTTATTTCTGGCCTGGATGAATGAATATGTTGAGAATGTCGAGTGTTGATAGCTTTCTTTAGTTTTGGTGAATTTTGGAAACCAGTACACTATTCAGAATGAATAGTAATTCATCAGAGTGAGTAGAAAGAAGAGTGATTAAATTCAGTTTCTCACCATCTGTAGCAGTTAGCATCTTGAGGCAGGAAACAGTGTACTCAAAGAGGGGACTATTCACTAAGCTGTGGACAGCATTTAAGTGCTCTAACAAGAGACGGTATGGTAGGCAGCTTTTAAGATGACCCCAGGGATCCTGACCTTGTGGTATTTGCTGCCTCATGTAATCTCCTCCCCTTGATTAAATTGTTTATAATCGATAGAATATCTCATCTTCGAGGGTAGGGCACTTCTATGATCCAATTACCACTTGCTGGCTTTGACGCAGCGAGCTGCCGTACTGGGGAGGGCTGTATGGCAAGGGATGGAGGATGGCCCAGCTCAACAGCCAGAGAGGAACTGAGGTGCTCACTCCAACAACCCTCAAGAAACTAAATATGGCCAACAACCATGAAAGTGAGTTTGAAATAAATCCTTCCTTAGCTGAATCTTCAGATGAGCTCCAGCCCTGGCCAGTACTGTGATTGCTCCTTCCTGGGAGATGCTAAATCAGAGAACCCAGGTAAGCCATATCTGATTTCTGACCCATAGAAACTTTGAGATAATAAATGTGTGTTGGTTTAAATCATTAAGTGCATGGTAATTTACTATGCTGCAATTGATACTTAATAGAGATGATAACAGCTGGAGCCCTACCACCCACGGGTCTGAAGGGGAAAGGGGACCAGGCAGTTACCAGACTCAGAGGGCAGCAGTATGGAGAGAGATAAACACTGGAGCTGTAGCTTTTGGGAGAGGAACCAGCACATCAAAGCAACCTAGAAGAAGGGAACTGGGGTAACAAATTCTGTTCTTACTTTCTCACTGTCCTCAAATTTCCTACCAGAACTTTATTCTGTCCTAACTGAATCAGACATGAGAGGAAGCCCATAGTTGCAGCCTATATGGGTCATCTCCTTGGGCACAAAGCAGGATGGAAAGTATATCTGTTTTGCAGGGCTGCTGTAACAATGTACTAGAAAATGGGCGGCTTAAAATAACAGAAATTTATTGTCTTAGGGTTCTATGCGTTAGAAGACGGAAAGCAAGATTTCAGTGGACTAGATGTCCTCTGAAGCCTAGAAGGGAGAATACTTCCTTGCCTCTTAGATTCAGGTGATTTGCAGCAATCGTTGATGTTCCTTGCCTAGTGGCTGCTTTAATCTCTGCCTCTGCCATCCCATGATGTTCTCCCCTCATGTGTCTGTGTCTCTGTTGTTTCTCCTCTTCTTATAAGAACACCATCATATTGGATTAGGTCCCACCCAAATCAAGTATGATCTCATCTTAAACTTGATTACACCTGCAAAGACCCTATTTCCACATAAGGTTACATTCATAGGTATTGGAGGTTCAGACTTGAATATATCTTTTGGAAGGACATAATTAAACCCATAATATTAATAGACACCAAGTGGAGTATGTCAGGAGGGACAAACAAAAGAACAACAGTTAACCTTGGGGAAAGAAAAAAATATGTTTGGGGTATTTATTTATAATGCTGACATTAAACATAAGCTTGCCCCTAATTAAAGAACTGAATAAGCATTTTCTCATCATCTTTGAAAACAGATTTCTTTTATAATCTATGCTTTGTGAAGAAAGAGCTATCAAAAAGGAGTAACTGGTACAGGCTGTCTGAACACAGAAGACAGGTTTGTTGCTTTTATTGAATGTACTGCCTTAGGCTTTGGAATTGGCATGCTTTTTATAAATCTTCCCAAACCACTAAAATAAGACTCACAAAATTTTGTCTGTTATAGGAAGAGAGAACTACATCAACGATGGTAACTACATTTTACATGGCAGAATATCTAGGCTTGTGAAATGTATTTTATAAAGTATCATACATTATTCAAGTTTTGCATACGTTTTCTTTTTAACTTTATCTATTTATATTGAAGATAATAATAGCCTGCAAGAAAGAAGTTTCATGGATTTTGAAGTGATATTTTTTTCTAAATTTTACATAGATATTTCATGGCATTCATAGAAAAATACCTGCAGTTTAACCACTACATTTTTTTGCATAAACTTTAAAAATAATTTTTTCTAGTAAAAATAATTGGGTAGATTTCAGTGGCATATGAAAGTAGAAAATATCCCATTCTCAAATGATTAGGACTTTTCATATTTATATTTTAATTGCTTAATCTGGAAGACAACGTTGATGATTTAAAGTTGTGGCAAAAAGCACTGCAAGCCTTCAAACCTATAATCAATTTACAAAAATATGCCAGTTCTGAATTTATTGACCATCTGTCAGTCTTCTCTCACTCCTAGCTAGCTGACAGTGTTTATTATTTGATGCACTCTGTAATGAGTTACCACAAGGAACAACTCATATCTACAGCATAATGATTAATGGGGTCACTGTCTACTCACAACCGCCTCAGCCATCATTCTTTTCTTCCAGAAATGGGTAAATGGCAATCCTCAAATCAAAAGGAGATTCCCAGAGCCATCCTGAAGCACAAAGTCACTTGTGTACTGAACTAATTTGATTGGCATGTAATAAATTCAGCTGTAGTCAAACCTCTTCTATGACAGTGCTTACAAAAGTTAAATCAGTAATAATTTAAAAAGACATCCTAAAAATTCAGGGCTTGGTTTTTTACACATCTACACACCATCCCCCTTCTCCTATATAATTATAATTTGCCTATAATGCACACAGTGTTGAAAATAATTAAATCTGAAACTGACAAACAAAGCGAAATGTTGGGACCCTACTGCCTCTGATTTATTTTTTATTAGATACCACAGGTAGACTTAAAGCATGAAGGCGACATTTTCATTGTGTAACAGTCTGGTACGGTAGAAAGGGCTTGGACATTTGAGTTAGGCAGATCAGAATCTACCACTGATTAGCATTGCACGGCTACTACTCTTGTCTCATCTTCAGCATCTTTGCATGTAAAATATGGATAATGTTCAGTATCTGGTATGCTTGTTAGTACTATTATATGAGATGAAATTGCAAAGTATCTGGCATTAAATATCTGTTCTCAATCATGATATTGGTGACAAGAAGAAGTGGAATGCAGGAATCAGAGAAAAAGGAGTTGAAAAAATGTGAAGCCCAGGGTTGTACCAGGTTAACTTCCAGCATGGTAAGAAAGTTCTATGATTTACATCTTTTAGAAAATTGAGCTGTTAAAGTTTAGCAAAAGAATCCCCAGGATTTAGGTCGAGGAAGTGGATAGTTGATTTAACCCATTTGGAGGAGACAAAAGAACTTAAGAAAGAGGGCAAAACAGAAACAAAATGAATAAGAAGATATCTACTATCTATCTGTCTATTTATCTATTAAGGTGCATAGACATATACTTGGCATGTGTCCATACATATGTGATATTTTAAAAATAGAAATAGAACTATTATACAGGGAACCAGAGGCATTCTGAGAAGTAAATGATCAAAAAACAGAAAGAACAAATATGGCTGCACCTAGATGAGAGACTTAATATGGCTTGACCTATTAACACATATCTAGACATCTCAGCAATGCACAACAAAGATCTTGCCACCAGATAAGTGATCATTATTACCTGGATACACCTGTGCACAATATAGAGTAGACATTAAGGAGGTCATGAAAGTAGCATGGCAGAAAAAATTTGGTCCAGGATGAGGACATCTACTTAGTTTAACAAGGCTGAGTGAAAATTAGATGTGTGGTTTCTCTAACTGAAAAAAAATCCAGCATTTAAGGTAAAATAGTTTGTTTTCAGGCGGTATTCACTGAGGTGAGTTCTGCCTAAATCTGGTGTTAGACATATAAGTTATTAGATAAAACTAAATATTAGATATAACTTAATGATTTGAGTTTGAGTTCTTCCATCACTCACTTTAATATCCTGGGCACTAGAATCATCACTTTGGGTGTTTGCCTTTATGATTGTATCTTTCTCACATTTTCTTAATATGCAAATGGAAAAGGTTGAATTGTATGATTGGCAGCTCTTATCTAACAGTATTTTCCTATCACATAAACCTCTAAGAATTAGGTCCAAAATTACCAGAGCCCTTTCTACCTGAATAGCTCTGATATGTGGCTTGAAGCCTGCAGAAATGCCCGATGTGAAGCAGGAAGTAATACATTCCAAGTGAAACTTATGGTGAGGTGGGGTTATCGCTGGGGCAAGGTCTGCTGACTCTCTATTATCAGACTTTAACTAGTTAGTGAATTTATCAGGGCCCAGGGATGATAGCTTTGCCGATCCAGTGGTACAGAAACTTGATTTTGATCGGTGTTCTAGAGAAATCAGAACATGAAGGAGTTGTTTCATACTAAGCAAACACATAAGAATAAAATATTCACCAGAATACATCTTCCTGATATTGTGAAAATTTCAGGCAGATTAGAATGTTTGTGTAGTCCTTGTATGACAGCAAATTTTTATGGAAGCCAAATTATAATCAGAAGATGGTTTGGGGAGGGAAAAAAAGAGGAAGGTTTAGTTGAATAATGCAAATGTTTACTAACATAAAGGAAATACATGCAGACTATGGGTAGTAAAATCTCATGATTTGAATGTTGATAATTTGAATCAGTGATATTTTATTTTTGATCATGAATAATGCATAGTTAATGGTACTTTGAGAAGGGGCTGGGATAAAGTTACTCATCATTTGGATATAATGTGCTAAGTAGAACTATAATCAGTATTTCAGAAATAGAATCAGAACAGTTTTTCCTTACAATAATAGAATTTTAACTCTTAAAGAAACCTCAAGAGATGATATGATCTAACGCTCTACTTTTACAGATAAATAGGGGGACTAATATTTATGTAACTCACCCAAAATCAAATAACTAATTAGTATTGAGCTGGATCTGGATACTGGATCTTCCATTAGATTACTAGTGCTTTACTAGATCTACTTATCCAAATCATCTCTAATCTCTATAGACAGAAAAATGCATCTAGCAGGACCAATTAGTTTGTTTTACCATAAATATTTGAAAGCTGAAAATTTAATTTATCAACAATTAATATGTAATTAAGACTTTTTACTAATTTCTCATTCATTCTATCATGGTAAAATGTTGCCCTACAATAAAGAAGAAAATAAATTTACCAATATCACATGATAGTAAAATTTTAAAATTTTCTTAATACTCTCTTTGGCACTCCTTTATACTGTTCAGAAAATTTGTGTTAGAAATAAGAAGTAAAGTGGTATCATAAAAGCCAAAATATAGACACCTTGAGGGAGAAAAGTGTAAATTACAATTTTGAAAAAACTCTGAACTTCTAAGCATATAGAAAAGCACCTTTGAAGAAATTTCTTCACGTATCTTTTAGTGATGAGTTTTCTTCTCTGAATTCTCTATTACTAGCCAATAAAAATCTACTTGTAAAAATATAAAGTGATTTTTTCAATTTTATTTTGAACTTCATAGTAAATATAGGCCCATAGATTTCTTCAGAAACAAGGTGACTTTAGAGAGAAAGAAAAATAGAACCCTAAGGCATGTTAGTTAATAAATATATCTAAACACCCTTCTCTTACTTCTCCAAGTACACTCAGCCAATGTTATTTGACTAATCTTAATTTAGGTAAGTTCTAGTCTCCTATTTCCTATTAGAGACAGTAACTCTTACCAGAATTTAGTGTTCTTTGTGTCAGGGTTTTAATGCATTTCTAAAAATGTATTTTAAGCAGATGCTGTCATGATGATAATAATCTAGCTTTTAAAAAGATGTGCATAACAGATTAACAACATTTTCCTCTGATGCCTCAATGGGTGGTTTCTCTTAACATTGGTTATTAGAAAAATCAACTAAATATTAGTTTGCTTATAGTTAATAATAAATGTTATTATATGATTGTGTCTAATAAATGTAGGAGCAATCAGAAAATCTTCATTTGATGATCTTCATAGTAATAATTGTTTTAGGTAAAAATCATCACTGCATGGTAAAACTAGTGGACAAAAACATGCAATAAGATGTTTATTTAGTCTCAAAAAATATCTTCACAAGGTGCTTATTGATTACAAAAGGAAAATGAGTAACTATGGTGGAGATGCCTCACACACCATCTTAATCTAGTGATGGAAGATAACATCACCATTAATGGGACAAATTGACTTTATGTGCCTCCTGATACGATGCACAGAGAAGAAAACAACATTACTCTTGTGTTATTTTTTTTGTCAAAGGGCATAACTGCTCTAATCGTGAGAAAACAATGGAGAAACCACAACTGAGGAACAGTCTACAAAATATAGGACTGAACTCTTCAAATGTCAAGGTTAAGAAAGACAAAGAAAAGTAGAGAACATTTTCTAGATTGAAAGAAACCAAAGAAACATGACTGGTAAATGAGATATACGATTCTGGATTGGATTTTGGACCAGAAAATATTTTCTTTTCTTTTGTTGTGAAGGACTTTGATGGGACAATGGATGAAATTTGAGTAAGGCTATAGATGATGTCACAATAGTATATCAATGCTTGTTTCTAATTTTTATAATTCTACATTGGTTGTATAAGATAATGTTATTCTTCAGAAATATATACTGAAGTATATAGGAGTGAAAGGATGATATGCTTGCAACTTACTTTCAAATGTTTCAGAAAAAAATTGTATTATGAAATATTATTTCTATTAGAATAATATATATAATTGGAGGAATTATAGTGAAGTCTGTAAGAGAATTTGTACTATCTTTGCAACTTTTCTCTAAGTCTTCATTTGTTTCAAAATAAACGGTTAAAGAATTGTCGCATGGTTGGCATCTAACAGACTATTTTGATGATAACTTATTTGACTAAAATAACATTTATTCACTGCCTATTATATACAGAAGATGTGCTAGAATTTCCCTAAGGTATTTCAAGCAGTCTTCACATGGTCCTGTGAGTAGGGCATTGTTACAATGATTTCACAGATGAGGGCACTCATGCTTAGGGAATCACCACTTAACTGAGACCTGTTGAAGTCACAAAGCCAGAAAATGGCAGAGATGAGATTTGAACTTGGATAGTCTAGTTTTATTTCTATCGCTCTCTTCCCTGTACCAGATCATCAATCTATATTGTAGCAAATGACTGCATCTTCTCGGAGCAATGGATGGCCTTACAGATAAATGTGCAGAGAGTTTTACCACAGTGGTGTCAAGCTCCTGTGTCATAACATCATCGTAGATCCCTAAAGTTTGTGAATTCCTTGGACAAGGAGTTCTTTCTCTTGATGCCTGTTATTGAAACATCTAGAAGAGCATAGGGCACATAGTAGTATTTTGAATATTTGTTGAATAAAAAAATGATTGTGAAACACAAGTTTGATACAAGAAGTATAGAGGCATGTTGGAGAACGGGGCAGGAAGATTATGAGAAGCCTCTGATAACAGTAGTATAAGAGTTAATGGAAATAAAAACTAGATGCAGGTTTCCATTTTCAGTGAATGGAAACAACTTCTTCTCCCTGTGACCAGTGCAGAGATAATTGTGGCTAGGCGTGTTCCTTGAAGGGGGAGTAAAGTAAGACAAATTCACAGTAAGTGACATAACTCCTGAAAGGAATGCATCAGGCAACAACCTGAACTGCCACAGAGACCCCAGAGAAGAGATCAGTTTTGAGATGAGAATTGAAAGGAATTACTGGGTACTCTTTCTGCAGTGTTCTGAAAAATTCTAGAAAACTGAACATAGATTTAAAAGATCACCCAAGGCCTCCATTTTTTCCTGGATATTCAAAAACATTTTATCATTTGTTGTCAATGTGATAAATAAATTTGGAGGCCCAGGGCATCCAACAATTTTCACTGTTTGTATGCATTCTCTTCCTTATAATTCTGACATCTATGTAATCTGATACTTTTTATATTTAAACAAAACTTCTTAATATAGTTTTGTTTTATGAAGTTAATCATTCAAATAATGGGAAAGGTGGGATGAGGCAGGTGTGACATGATAACATTTGCCTGTGGAAGTTCATGATTAATTGAATGCATGAGTAGGTTACAAATGAATGATTCTAATCACGTTGGGCATGGTTTCAGTGCAGGCATAGGTCAAACCCCTTACAGTTTTAGGATTTTACTCTTTGGCCAGTGTACTGAAAAATGACTACATTCCTTATCACTTTTTTAGCACTAAACAGCTACTATGGATAACAAGTCCTTTCCCAAAGCAATGAGTGAAGTGGCTCCCACATCAAGAAGATTTCTGATGGTTATCCCATGTACTCCAAGTGTAACCTTGAAGTTCAAGAAAACACACAGTCTTGACAACCCCCAGATGACAGTATGTGCAAGAGCCTGGGTGTGAAACATTTTAGTCCAATCTGATCGTCTGTTTTATTGTTTTCAATATCAACTTGAATAAGCAAAAACCAAAATACAAACAAACAAAAAAGACATTTCAATCACACCTGAAGTTGAATGGTCAATTCATAATAGGCATTGCAGCAACCTATAATTCAAAAAGAGATTCCATTTATTTAATGGTATTCCAATATTTCATCAATGGAGCTTTCTATAGTAGGTACAATCCTTTAGTAAATGAAATATTCTGAAAGTTTGAAAGTAAACACTCACTGAAAATAGTTCAAATCACACCCATTATCTTCAGAAATAAAATGAAAAGTGTCACCACTTTAAGACAAGGTTTTCATGAAATAGGCAATGAAATGTTTCACTCCAATTCACTGAATCATAGTGTACTTTTGGATACTGGTTCAGTAGTGCAGATAGAACACAGCAATATGCTCTAATTATAATATTGGTGACATTACTGACATCAATATGTTTATCTGATGGAGAAAAAAATTAGGCAAAAAAAATAATGAGACATAAAATAAATCCACTGGACCTGACAAAATGAGCTACTTGTCTTAGGTCTACAGCTAACTGGCTACAAACTTAGTAAGTCACAATCTAGCTGTGTTTCCTATCAGTATAATATTGGAGATTTTACAGGATCTCAAAAGACTCCTATCAGATCGTACAATAGATACTGTCATATGTCAATTAACAACAGAGAAAAGTTCTAAGAAATGCATTGGTAGGTGATTTTGTCATCATGCAAACATCACAGAGTTTGTACTTACACAAACCTAAATGGTATAGCCTACAACACAGCTAGGCTATATGGTATAGCTTATTGCTCCTAGGCTACAAACCTAGCATGCACAGTATGTTAACTGTACTGAATACTATAGGCAGTTGTAGCACAATAGTAAGTATCTGTGTATCCAAACGTATTTAAACATAGAAAAGGTATAGTAAAATACAATATGAAATACAAATCCTTACCATAAACAGAGCTTGCAGGACTGGAAGTTGCTCTGGGTAGTGAGTAGTGAGTGAATATGAAGGCCTAAACATTACAGTACACTACTGTAGACTTTATAAACAGTGTACATGTAGGCTACATGAGATTTATTTTATTTTATTTTTTTCTTTTCTTTTTTTCTTTATTCTTTTTAATTCTTTTTGTAAAATTTTAAAATGTTAAGGGGGTACAAATGTTACTGGTTACATGGATCACTTTTATAATTCTTGAGTCACTGCTATAATTGTGCCAATGACCCGAATAGCGTTCATTGTACCTGTTAGGTAGGTTTTTGCCCCTCCCCTACGTCCCCCTCCTCCCTGGTTGACTTCCACTGAGTTTTACTTCCCTCTGTGCACATATGTGCTCATCAGTTAGTTCCAACTTAATAGTAAGTAGCTGTGGTGTTTGTTTTTCCATTCTTGAGATACTGCATTTAGGATAACGATCTCCAGTTCTATCCAAATTGCTGCAAAAGGTATTAATTCATCCTTTGTAATGGCTGAGTAGTACTTCATGGTATATATATACCACATTTTGTTAATCCATTCATGAATTGATGGGCACTTCAGTTGATTCCACATCTTTGCAATTGTGAATTATGCTGCAATGAACATTTCAGTGTAGGTATCTTTTTGATAAAATGACTTCTTTTCCTTTGAGTTTAACTCAGTAGTGGGATTGCTGGATCAAATAGTAGGTCTACTTTTAGTTCTTTGAAATAGTAGGTCTACTTTTAGTTCTTTGAGGAATCTCCATACTGTTTTCCATAGGGGTTGTACTAATTTGCAGTCCCACCACACAATGTATAAGCATTCCTTTCTCTCTGCATCCATGTCAGCATCTATTGTTTTTGGACGTTTTTAATGTTTAAATCCATGATATTTATTTATTTTTCCCAGCAAGTGATTAGTTCATATTGTTCAAACAAGTTCCTTTTCATTTTTTTTTTAATTTTGGAAAATTACAGAGGTACAAATGATTTGGTTACATAAGGGATAAGGTGATATCTCACTGTGGTTTCAGCTTGCATTTTCCTGATAATTAGTAACATTGAGCATTTTTTCACATGTTTTTTGGCCATTTGTGTATCTTCTTTTGAAAAGCTTCTGTTTATGTTTTTTGCCCACTTTTTAATGTGGTTGTTTGTTTTTTACTTGCTGATTTACTTGAGTTCTTTGTAGATTACGGACACTAAATTTATTTAAAAAAATTTTTTCTTCAATTATAAATTAACTTCAGCTTATTGTAACTTTTTTACTTTACAAATTTTTAATTTTTTTATCTTTGTGACTCTTTTGTAATAACACTTAAACTACAAACATATTGTATAGCTGTACAAAAATTCTTTCTTTATATCTTTATTTCATTAACTTTTCTCTGTTTTTAAACTTTTTTATTTTTTTCACTTTTTAAAAGTTTTTGTTAAAAACTAAGACACAAAAACAGACTTTAACTAAGGCCTAACCAGGGTCAGCATCATCAATGTCAATTTTCTACCTTCACATCTTGTCCCACTGGAGGGTCTTCACGGTCAATAACACCCATGGAGCCCTCATCTTCTATAATAACAAATGCCTTCTTCTGGAATACCTCCTGAAGGTCCTACCTAAGGCTGTTTTACAATTAATTTTTTTATATAAGTAGAATAAGTATGCTCTAATATAATTATTAAAATGTTTAATAAGTACATAAACCAGTAACATAGTCATTATTATCGTTATCAAATATTATGTACTGTACATAATTGTATTTGTCATATTTTCATATGACTGGCAGCACAGTAGGTTTTTTATACTGGCATCATCACCAACACATGAATAATGTGTTGTGCTATGAAATTGCGACTTACAAGGTAACAGGAATTTTCAGCTCCATTATCATTTTATGGGACCACCATCTTACATATAGTCCACTGTTGACCAGAACGTCATTATGTGGTGCATGATTGTACTGTAATTCTAAGGATGTCTTTAATAAAGTATAGCAGTGTGGAATATGATGGCATGAGATTAGCATTCTCACCTCAAGAGGCACAAGAGTTACCTTTTTCCCTCAATGACTCATTTTTCCATTTTGCCCATAGAGGTCATATAATTGAGGACACTGGGAAATAGTCAATCCTTATTTTTTGACTCTTTTTCACTTTTTTCTTCATCCTTACTTTGCTTCCTGATGCCTCCACCCTTCTGAGATGTTCAAATAGACAAGTTCTACAGGTCAAGATTCTTACCAGGATTTTTTGGTTTCATTTTGCTGTTAACTGCTCTCTCCCAGGATTTTTTTTTAAACAAATGATTATTAAAATCAAAAGACTTTTAAAATAATAAAAATAAATATTTCTGATTAAATTTCAGACACTGTAATTGGTAGGAGACTGGTACTTATGCCTGTCCTCTGAATTTCACTAGACAGGGAGATAGGAGTGAGCTGACCGTCTCCCCTATATTTGTAAGGCTATCCCCAAGTCATGCTTTCTCTAGGTCTTTCAAATCATGTCTGTTCAGTGTCTATCTCATATAGGACAATAGGCAGACAGATCTGCTTTCTTCTTATTACTTGGTTTGTTATTTCACAGTGATATTTATTGAATGTCTTTGAGTTGCAAAGAAATTTTATGTACCAGGTGTTTGCAAAATGATCAAAAATACTCTATTCAGTCAAGACAAATTATTATTTTCTTTTATTCCTTTTGTTTTAAGTTATATTCTTCTTTTAGGAAAATTAAACAAATGTGAATTAATGAAAGTCAAATACAAATTCCTTTTTATTAAACAGCTGACTTTTTTTCCCCTCGGCATTTGCTTCTGAGAAGTTCTCATTACAAATTTTTAGCCTGAGGTCTGTTGAAAATCATTCAAGTCCTTCAGAAATTTAGGTGTCAAATCCTTCTAGATGTATATTTTAACACTCCAGCCTTGTTTGAATCATTTATTCCCTTTGGACCTTTGAGTGTCATGCTTTTAATCACTTCTCCTTGAAGAACTTAGATTTTTTTTTTTTCCCATTCTTTTTGACTAATAGTCTTGACTTTTTATTTTATTCTCTTTGCCCTTCCCTGTAGAAATTCACTTCTGCCAGTTCCTTTCAATATCAAGGAGATAAACAGTATATCAAATGAGCTTTCCTAACTTTTAAAACACAGGACATTTTTGTAGGTGGTGGTGATAGCAGTGAGTATTGAGATTTATGGGATGATATGAAGACAGTGTCTGGGTTACTTGTCATCGAATTTCTTTCAGGTTAAAGATTTGTATAAACTTTATCCATAAATACAAACTCTAGCATACTTTTTCACATATTTGTATCACAATAAATAATTATTGAATTGTGGTTATCTTTTTAAAAATTAATTGACTATTTCATATTTTTATTTCTGTAATTTCTTTTATTCCGTAGCACTGGAAGTACTTCCGTATTCAGTAATCAAAGTGCTTACTCCATATATTGTTAAATAGTTTACCTTTCTCCTTTTTGTTCATTCATTTAAAACCTTTTGGTGTTGTATTATTATCCATTTTTGTCGCTCCTTTTCTTTGAATAGCTACGTATTAAGTATATATAATTAGTCCTTCTGCCATTCTATTGGTTTTACTTTTGCTGAATTATTTCCATTTGCAATTATTCTGATGTTTCAAACCAGCCACGTATTTTTAGTGTCTCCCCTTGAACTTGTTATTTTCTGTTTGTTGGGTTTTACAGAGACAGTTCCTCAGCACAGAAGTGCTTTTGATGTGTTGCGGGAGGGACTCCTTTGGGTGGTACACGTGTGAAAGACGGATGACAGATGGATACTCAGGCAGCTGCTCGATGGCAAACGGAGGACAGAGCCTTCAAGTGTGTGGGCAGAAGGACACAGTGAAGCAAAACTCAAGCAGCGAGGCATAGCTGTGGAACCCAGGGACGTGTCAGCAAGACTCTCCGCAACAGGAAACCAGGGCCTCAGTTTGAAATTCAAAATAGCAGCTAACGTCGCTGTCTCTGAAGGCAAGTCTTTTGAAAGTAAAGTGCATTAACTTCTTATTTTGTAATCAAAAACAGTTTTTCGTTCACTTGTACAGCAACCCTTGTGGGTTCAGTATCAGATTCTTTAATTTCAATGATACAACTTAATTCAAAAGATCTTATTTCAGAACCCTTTATTCTATTGCATGTTTAAAAAGACGTTTAACTTACCAAGTGAAATACTCTTCCCTTCTTAGTTTAGTAAGTATCCGTCTGAGACAGTGATGTTATTGTCATAGAGAAAATTTGCAGAAAGATTTGCAAAAAACTTTCAGGCACACAACTATATAGAATAACTAGTTCAAATATGTCTACAGTCAAGAGATAGAGTATATATGAGTCAGAAATTTGACATTCTAGATTTACATACAAAATTTAAGATTTTGTATGTCTGGGGCTAAAATCTAGGAATTAATATTTGAGATTTAAAACCTCAGAAACCTTTGTTTCCTGTATCATCTCTAAGCTAACATCTATTTATTTATTCAATGAAAGTATCTGTTATATATCAAATGTGGACACAGAGTGCTAGGTTAAGGAAGTATTGGAATAGCAGAATAATGCTAAGTTTCTTCAGGTGCCATCACCCTATTAGAAGATTAAAAAAAAACACATAGACATCAATATAGTGTGGTGTAAGAGGGATGCGAATTAAGATCCCAAATTTGAGCTGGCAAACAGGGTGGCAGTGTTTGGGACAAATGGGAATTGGAGAAGTGAATAAAAAGTGTCCCCCTCAAAATCAACAACTTCAGATTAGTTCTTGCTCCCACCCAGAAATTTCATTAACCACCAAAGTTTCTTTGGGTTCTTCCAATCTCAACAAAAACTCTTTCAAGTCTTCTCCACTCTCATCAAAGCTCCCACGTTTTTTATTTCTTTTCCCGCTTTAGAAAAAATGCAGAATTCACTTCTAAATGCCCTGCTAACCAAGCATTCCAGTCTAGCTGTGTGTTTCCAATCTCTCATCCCTCTGATATTTTACAGTAGAGAATTTCCCTGAATGGCTATCTGAGGCCAGAACCTCCAACTGTGCTTTGGTCCCCTGTTGCTGTCCTATCTTCTCAGGGATCTTTCCTTGTCAATGAGACTTTTCCCTTCCCTTCTCTTCCCTTCTCTCCCCCTCTCTTTGTGTCACATATGTATATATGTATGTCTCTTATGTATTTGTACATGCATGTGTATACATATGTGTATGTGTGTGTATATGTCTTTTATTAAAATAAATAAAACCAAAAACTTTCTTCATTGTATAATTCCTGAAGTTACTGAGCATTTTCTTTTTTTCTTTGCAATCAAGCTGTCTGAAAGAATCATCCGTACTTGCTGCTTGCATTTCTGTACCTCCCACTCCTAAGTTATTTCAATTTAACTTTTACTCCATTACTCCATAGAAGAGCTCTCACTGAGTCACCAAAGATCTCCATGTTTCTATGCTGAGTGGATCCTTTCCGGTTATCTTCTAATTTGGCCTTCTAGCATCATTTATCAATGTTGACCATGTCCTTCTTCAAACTCTGTCCTCCCTTAGCTTTTTCAACATCATATTCTGGTTTCCTCCTGCCTTTATGCTTTCTCTTCTGTCTTTCTTGTGAAGGTCATCTTCCTCTACTTGGCTCTTACATGCTGGGATTTCTTGAGTGCCTATTCTAGGATTTCTTCTATTTCTTACTCTGTATTCTATTTCTAGGTGACCTCACTCATGCCGTGACCTTAGTTACCGCGTATAAAATGACTATCGCTAAAGATGTGTCTCAACTCAGTTCTCTTCTCTGAACTTCAGATATAAGTACCCAACTACCAGCTTAACATCTTGCTACTTGACTATTCAAAGTACTTCAAAGTCATCAGGTACAAAATCAAACTTTTCATTACCAAACTGTCCCTCAGTTTAAAAAATGACACTTTAATTTACTTGTGAACAGAGAAACCTGGAAGCAATTTTTAACTCCTCTGCTACCTCAACTGCCATATCAAGCTCAATCTGTTTCTCCTTTTAAATATTTCATGAATCGATCCATTTCTTTTTATCTCCATTACCACCATCATAATCCAAATTACTCTCATCTTTTGCTTAGAATACAGAATTGCCCAATAACAGGTTTTTCTATATTCTGTCTTCTCTGTGAGCTATCATTTAACTTAGAAAAAAAACCAAATATTTTTTAAGGAAAAAATAAGAATATTTTCCTTTAAAATGGCCAGCAAGGCCCTGGTAGTCTAATAGCCCTTGCTATCCATGAAGGCTCTGGTTTCCCTCTTGGCCTCTGCTTTCCACTTCATTGACCTTGGATACCTGGGACCTGCCTGCTCATTTCCACCACATGGATTTTACCTACATTGTTTTTCTGTGTCATGAACAATCCCTTCATCTTCTCTCTTTGTGTGTTAACTCATTCGTCCTTAATGTCATAGCTCAATTATTTTTCAGGAAGCTTGCCATGATTTCTGGTATAAATCAGATATATGTGATATATTTCCTCACAGAACTGTGATTATTTCCCTCAGTGTAATTTGATAATTATGTATCATCAGTGTGATTATGTATGTATCATCAGTGTGATTATTTGATTAATATATGACTCCCCTACTAGACTTTAAGCTCATTGAAAATAGGGACTGTGTACTTCTTGCCCATTATTTGCATCACCAGCACCTAATATAATGGCTATCACATTGTAGTTGCTCTTATAAATATTTGTGTAATTAATAAATTAATCTTGGCAGCTTATACAAAGCAGATAGGTAGCCCCTTAAGGCAAACAACTTTGGAAGAAAAATTTAACTATCCAGATAAAAGTAATTGCTAAGTTTCACTCCTGAAGCAAAATAACTTTTTTGCTTTTTCTACCTTGTTACAATATATCACTGTCCATTAATATTGGGGTATATTGGTCATTTTTAACTAGGACAGAGCAATGCAAAATTACTGGGACAGTTTTTTCAAACTACCCACTCTTCCCATACCTACATCTCTGAAGAATAACATAATCTAGTGTGAGGTAAAGTGAGGCAGGAATAGAAATCTGTGCAACTATACTTCAAAAAAAGCTGCCCAAATACTTGGGATGTAGCCTCCCTCCACAAGGTGAGAACCAATGATATTTATATATGTATGTGTATGTGTGTGTATGTGTGTGTGTGTGTGTGTGTGTGTGTGTGTGTGTATTTAGGTCAGTGAGAAAACAGTTGCTTTAGGTTGGCTTAATTGAATATAATACTCTTAATAGGACTATTAAGACTGAATCAAATCACCTCAATGGCAAATGATTATTAAGTTTAACTACTACAGATTATTAAATTATTGAAGAGGTGTGTGCATATCTTCAGTAATTTAATATACTTAAATGTAAATATTATATATTTATAATATGTGTATATATATATATACAATGTGCAGGGGGAACTGAACACAGTTCTGCAATGCTGCAGGGTCCAGCATGAGTCAGGGAGTGGTGAGTTGAAGCTGGTGACATAAACACAGATCAGGTCATTGAAAGCCACGTGTGCCATCTTAAGGAACCACAGACAGGCTTTCAACAGGGAAGTAGCAAAGTCAAATTTTTACTTAGAATTCCTGATTCTCACCTAGTGGGATTGTGTGGAGATGGAGGTAGGAGGTTTGTTTTAGCATTACTTGGGAGATTTACTGAAAATACTTATGCCTCCATACACCTAGAAGACTTGCTGCAATTACGTATCTGTCAAGGAGGACATCACTTCTTCATCCCTGTCTAGTTAAGAATCATTTTTTGGAATAGGAGGAAATGTGCTCTATTTTTGAAGTGTGCCAAGGTTAGAAAATTGTTGAGGTTTTGGAGCCATTTTGAAAAACATTTTACCTCTATTGGCTGAATGGAGAAGGGTGTGTAAAAGCCGGGAGATCATTTGTTCATTCCACAGATATTTGTGGCATTGAGGGTCACCATGTTCCAGTTACTGTGCAGTCACTGGCATACAGGCATGACCATGACACATTGTTATATCTGCCTTCATGAGGCTTGCACTATGATATGGAGATAAATAACAAACAAGTGAAGCTATATAAATAAAATAAAATGGTATATTGTGATAAATGCAATGGAGGAAATAAAGGAAGTCCTGTAATTGAGAACTAAACCAAAGGATTAGAACACAGAATCCTTTCCATGATATTTCTAAGGAAACTTTCTCAGGACAAGAGGAGGCAACTGCCTCTCTGTCTTATATAAATGCCCATATTTGTGTTTTTTGTGTTCTTTACTTATAGAATTGATGCCATTGGAAGAAGCCCTTTTGGAAGAAGAAATATCTAATATTAGATTTGAAGGACAAGAAGAGGTCATCCATGCGAAGATCCAAAGGAAAAATGTGTCCAGAGAGAGCAGGGAGCCCAAAGACCAGCAGAGGTACAGAGGTTATTAAATTCCAAGAACCGAAAGACCAGTGTGGCCAGTTGCACAGTGAGCTGGAGCTAGAGACCTGGCGAGCCAGTGCCATGTACTAAGGTAGAAAGATGACCAAGAGCCAAGTAACACAGGTTTAGTTCACAGTAACAAGTTTATATTAAGTTCTAAGTGCAAGGAGAGAAATTATCTGAAAGTAGCAGGAGAACAAGGACACATCTTCTGGATGGAAGGGATCTTATTGAAATTGAGACAAAGAACATCCTTCACCTGTATGAGCTAAAGGAGAAATAGTAACCTCAAAGAATATCCCAATTAGGGTTAAGGCAAGGGGGTGTAGGAATTATTCAGAGGAGAGTGAGGATTCAGGGGAGTTTGCTAGTCCTGCATTGAGAGTTCCGGAGAAATAGAAGTGTGTGGGACTTCAGGGAAATATTTTTATATTCCGACACAGATAAAAATTTCTGAGAAAACTTTGCTATAATGTGGGGCCTGAACTATAAGACAAGCCTGGAGTTGAATTATGACTAGGGAACTAGAGACCATCCTGTAGATAGCAAGAGATCACCCAGAGGTATTTACCTCCCCTGAGGCATGTGTTTATATTTTAATAGGGGATGAGACTTGGGACTTTGGAGTTAACCCTGGCCTTACCTTTCCCCTGGAGAATTTATTCACAATCCAAAGGATTAGAACCCAGAATCCTTTCCATTATATTTTTAAGGAAATTTTCTCAGGAGAGGAGAAGGCAGCTGCTTCTCTGCCTTATATAAGTGCCCAGATTTATGGTTTTGAGTTCTTTACCTACAGAATTGATGCCTTATGTGTAGGATGACAAGCAGCTTTCAACACATTTCCCAAGAAGAACTGGGACACTTGAGAACTACACATTTATTTTTTGTTGTAAGTAATTAATAATCATATGTTCTACTTGAGAAACTTGTGTGTACATTCAAGATAATATTAATGCATATAGATATTAAAAATTTAAAGATTTTGTCAGGAAAAGGAAAGATGGTGAATCGTACCAAGGTTTGCAATGTAAGGATAAATCCTAGTTATTAAAGGATAACTGGGAAGTCTTCGTATTCCAGAGGTGACTTCAATAAATTTTTTGCCTAGCAAAAGAAGATGATGGTCTACACTGGTCAATTGTTGTAAGGAGGGAAAGAATTTGAAAACATGTTTCAGAGATTTAAATTGACAGAAGTTGGTGATAGACTAGATATGTAATATTATGAAGGGTGAACAGTGTGGAAAAATGACTTTGGATATCTGCTTATAAACTGTTATGCATCCAAATGTAGAATACAGGTATAGGAAAAGATTGAGGAAGGGAAGATAATGAATTCAGGGTTTGATATGTTGATTTTTTAGCATCAGGGTTATTAAAGTATAATTAACATTCAATAAAATGAACTCTTTTCAGGAGTTCAGTTCTGTGAGTCTTGACAAATATATATAATCATGTAACTTCCACCAAAATTAAAATATAGAATACACCTATCACCTCATATGTTCCCTCATGTACTTTTATCGTCAATCCCCTGCACCTAGCTACGGCACCTGGAAAACACTAAAGAGTGTTCTGTCCCTAGACTTTTGTCTTTCCAGGATGTCAGATAAATAGAATCATGTCATATGTAGCTTTTTGTGTCTTGCTGCTTTCACAACCGTAATGCTGTTGAGACCAATCCATGCTGTTGCCTGTATCCGTCTGAAGTTTGTTCCTCTTTACGGCTGAGTATTCCATTGTACATTTAGATCACAATTTATTTATTCGTTCACTGGCTGTTTGTGTTCTTTCCAGTTTTTGGTGATTATGAATAAAGATACTAGAAACATTCATAAATAGGTCTAAATTTAGAGGAGAAATCTGAGCTGATTAAAATGTTAAGAGCCATACACTTGTGGGGAGTGTGTAAAACCTACGAAGCATGTGCAGAGTGAGATGAGTCCAGGGCCAAAATGGAAATCCTTAGAAAATTAGCGTCTATTAGGCAGCCAAGGGAGAGGAAGCCCTGAAGGAGACAGAGAAGGAATGACAGGAAGATGTAATACGCACCATGAAAAGTGGTGAATCACGGAAACCCAGAGAGCAGCATGAAAAGAGGTCAAACGATGTTCAAAAAGAAGGAGACGAAGTGAATGCCTCTTGAAGCAAAAGCCAAGTTAAAGTTAACAATGGTGAACTGAACTGGGTAATGCCATTCCTGTTAAGGAAATTAACAAAATAATTTAATGTAGGGAATCAAAGATATCTTCAGGTTTAGACTATTACCTTCAGATGAAAAGTTTTGCTTTGGGGGGTTAGGATTCTATATTGCTGTTTGGACTCATTGTCATCTCATTGTCTCAGCTTAGGTGTAATGAGGAAGAGTTGTACAACCGGTCCAAGAAGCATCTGGCAGAACAACTTCCCTGCCTGAGCAGACTTTACCTCAGGTAGGCGAGAGTTCCAGAGAAGAGGATTCATCAAGTTGAGGTTGAGCTGATAAAAACGATGGCTTTAAGAAGACTGCATTCTTCCAACAACCATGTCAGTGAACTTAAAGCATACGCTTGCTCAATTGAGCCTTCATTTGAGACCACAGCCCTGGCTGACACTATCTGCAGTCTTGTGAGAGACTCTGAATTCCTGACCAACAGAAACTGTGATATAATAAGTATATGTTCTTTTAAGCTGTTAAGTTCTGCATTAGTTCATTAGATAGTAAGAAATAACATATATTTCCTGACTCCTCATTAATGAAGTCATTTTGGTAGCTTGAGACTGTCCATGGTGGGTACTTTTGTTATTAAAATTGGTAAATGGTATAAATCGAGGCATTTATTCCTCTGGGAGAGCTGGTTGTTAAATATTCACAAGTACACCGCTGCATACGAAATTCAGAATTTTGGAAGTCAGGGTTTATTTAGATAGTAAGACAGAGAACAAAAGTTCAAGAATGATGTTATATTCTGGGAAGGAAAAAGAACTGGTGTCATAAAGCATTTGGGCAATAGGCAAAGGGTGCCAAGAATACAGCTCGAGAACTGAAGATTTCTGATATGCTTTATGCTCAGAGCCAGAAGTGGTCCTTCGGGTAGATGCGCATGGCTGAAGTACGAGAATAAAGCAGAGGATGCCCAGGCATTATTATGTGGAACATGAACTAGTGAGCAAGGAGATAGTTCTTCTGCCTTATTTTCCAACAAACAGAATTATTATTATTAGAGTATCACTCTAAAAATAGTACTGATACATTGTACTGATACACTCAGCATATTCCTGAGCGCGAATTCCAATTACTATTAAAAAAAAAAAACCTGAATGTAATGGAAAATTGCCCCAAACAGAAAAATTTTGAATATTAAGAGGATTCATTCAGATTAAAAAAAAGCAATACATTTATTCTCTTAATGAAATTAGTAAACAAGATTGGTCTAATAGCAAATAAATATGCTATATGTGTTTAGAATTGTTTTTCTTTAATATGGGTATTCTATTTTAAATTCATACGCACTTTTAATGATAATTGTGAAATAAGATTCTCATTGCTATTTTGGTATTTAAATTGGGGAAACATTTTCTTTCATTGTAATTTTGTTTATTAATTATAGCTATGTATATATTTCTCATTTGTGGTAGCAAACTGTTGCTGTTAGAAAGATTGAATAACAGGGTTTTCCAACAAGCAAGGAGACAGAAGAGAGAAATGGAATGTTGGAGCAGCTAAATACATTGATATTCAGGGAAGCAGATAGGCAGCTGGGTAACTAGTGGCAGAGGTGTCCGTCAGCACAAAGCAGGAATTGGGATTTAGAAACAGAAATTTCCTGTTCCTGGAGTGAGAGGAAGATGAGTGACTAGTAAAAAGAAGGAAAATTTCATGCCACAGCAATGGGAGAACCAGCCACATGTAAGGATGGGACTAAAGCAGGCACAGGTGAAAAAGGGCAAAAAGAGTTTGAAGTTAGATTCAGGATGATGGCAAAAACTCAATTATACAAGTGAGTTACAAGGCTTGTCCCAGATTAGCGGGAGGGGGTCTGGGCTGTTGATCTTGCTTGAGTCAAGAAAGTCTTAACAGACTTTTCTCTGGGTCCATGAGCTGTAGTTGGGATTGTTCTTCAAAGAGTGAAGCGAATCTGACTCTGAGTGAAGCTAAATGCTTAGCTATAAAGAAAAGCAAATGGCCAAGTACAAATGAGTTTCATGGTCTATGCTTGTATTAATTATTTACATACTACTCTGTACACCTTATACATTTTTTGTTTTTATCTCTATGGGCAAATATCACATAAGGATATTGATAAAATTTAAACAAAAAAGTCACCTTTGTCCAATTTTTTGATACTTTGGAAAATGATATCTTTGCAATACAAATTTAAAAACATTATTCTGTGATCCTTTTGTTGAAATACGAATTCTCTAGTAATCTTTTGTTTTAAACTTTATTTCTGAGCATATTTGAGCTAAGTACTCTGGGCCGACACCTTTTATAGACTGATGCTTAGATTTAATGAATCCAGGGCTTTAATTAACATGTTGCTTCTTCTTTCCGCCCAATCATTGATGAAGCTGTTAAAAGAGCCTAACCGGACCTAACATCAGCCCCAGTGACGCATACAAGACCCTTCTAATCAACTTGATAAACTGTTATTTTCCACTACTCTTTTAATAACTTTTCAGACAGCTCTCAACCCATGTGTTAATGCTGGAAAACAATTAATGTTTATTTTTGAAGGATTATTTCTTGAGACAACCTGTCAAAATACATTCCTAAAATTAAATTTACTATCTCTAAAATATTGGTTCCAAAATAATTAATATTGTCAAGTAAAAATATAAACTTTATCTACTTATAAAGATTTTTAAATTTATAAGTATCATAATTTTATAACCTAGGATGTTAAAACAATTTTCCCAGATACTATTAGCACAATTTTGTTTATAATATGAAAGAAGAAGCAACATAATAAAAATATTATAGGCAACCATCATGATAAAAAAAATGCATCATTCTAATTCTTGGTTCAACATTCAACCTAATAGACTGACTTTTTAGTAGAGAACAAAAAGTTTCCTCTAAAATTTTTATAATACAGTCAGGAAATTAGAAAATTATTTGAAGAATATTTTCTAGTAAATTGTTCTTAAAAGACCTCTCATATGCAACATTTCCTTCTTTTTCAATTATTTGAAATTTCCAGAAACCTTTTAGGTATCATCTAAATAGATAAAACTAAGCAGATAATTTTGGTGAGTATTAAAAGCTGACTTGTAATTGCATTTCTCGAGAAAAATAAGTGACATTGGTGCACCCAACAGTATGTCATTTTTTTAAATGCTCTTCTTTTGTAGGCAGAATAAGCTTGACATTAATTGCTAATATAAGTTCACTGGGGTTTTTTTGAATTTGTGTAGTGCCATCTATCTGCCTCTACTTGGAGCCAACTTATGCAGCCATTTTATGAATAATGGCATTTTATTCCAGACACCCAGTATACTAGTTTGACTATATAGTCAAGCATTTGTCTACATTAAGCTTTATTACCTGTTTTTACATATTATATTTCCTGTGGTTTAAAAATGCATTCTTGGGCATTTTCCAAAACTCAATACTATTTTAAGACCAAGGTTCTTTCCAAAGCTAGAAAATTTATAATAAAATAAATACTTTCTGCTGTTATCAAATGATAGTATTTCCTATTAGTTACCTCAAATTATAAATATAGCTTCTTATGTTCTTGACAAATAATTATATCCTAAAATAAATTTAAAGCCTATGCTTCTGAAATTTTTTTTCAAGATTTTTATGGCTGTTCATTTTGCCATGCATAAGCAATTTATAACCAAAAGTGATTTAAATATTAAATAATTATACAACATTGGTTGATGAAATGAACACTTCCAAGTAGGAAAGGATAAGAAAAAACATTACAGAGGGACTTAGGAACAGAGACAGAAAAGGAAGTCTTTTTAGACTTTTATTATCAGATAATATACTACAAGTCTCGATGTGAGTGGGAACAAACAAGAAAGCATTTTCTACCTTATGATAAAGTTTCTTTTGTGTATTTTAAAATATCTTGTCATTAATTACATACTAGAGAGTAATACTAATGGGGTGCATACTGATCGACTGAAATGTTCTCACTTTGTTAACGTGGCCCATCACATTGAGTTTGTCTCATCATCCAAACAGACCCTAGCAGAGAAAATTGTCGATAATCAGAGAAAATCAAGGTAGAAAATTGATGCTTTTTGGACACTTGAAGCAACATGGGTCAGAATGCCCTTTAAGAGCATGTTAACAAGATGATCCAGGAAAGGTACTGCCAATTTGGTTTTGGAGTGTCATTTGATCATTGTTAGAGCTTTAAAAAGACCTGAAAGCTAGACAAAGTATTGTCTCAAGATGGTTGCAGACCCAGGAGGAAATTTTACTGCCTCCCTTCTCACCGTTTTTCTATATTTCTCTGTCAATAAATATGGAACAAACAAACCATTAATCGTAGGCATCAGAGTAACGTAAAATAATTGGGGATATTTTTATTCTTTTCTGTAAATTGACATTAAGGAGCACTAGAATGAAATATTCTTTCATACATATTTGCTATATTATTCTCAGGCACAGTACTGAGCACAGATTATAGCCTTGTGACAGAGGGGAAAGAAGGGCTGGTTCAAATCCTAACACAACCCTCTGTGATTTGGCGCGAGTCACTCAACCTCTCTAAGTCCCAGCTTCCTTGTATGTAGATTAGAGGTAATACACACCTTACAGAATCTTTGTGAGGATTCAGTAGATGAAAAAATGCATAGCATTGGTACAACTAAAGTTACTCAATTAAGAACATAGCTCTTGTTGTTGATCATGAAGTTCATTTTCCTGCTCTGAACTTTGTATTTTAACAAGCTGGCAAAGAATTTCAAACACACAGGGTCTCACCTCCAAGTACTAAAATCCTTTAACATAATGCAAATGCATAGGAACAAAAGCACGTGCAAAGACATTAAAATACAGATGACCGCCTAATGTGCACTTCATTTTTTGACACATTTAGAAGCAGAATGGAATTGAGACAAGCTCTTTGGTTTGCTCATGCAGATTTTCCTTTACCTAGGAGTTATCTCTGTAATCTTAATAAGAAAAGCTCCTTTAACTTGTTTTATAACACCTTATGGCTTGAATGTATAAACAAAATTATAAAGCATATCTGAAGTGTGAGATATAGTTGAAATCCATTTGTGACATGTGTTTTAAGTGTTAGGGAAGTGAGAGTCATGTGATTTGCTCAAAAGACGTATTTCATCTCTGGCATAACATTTAGGATGTTCTTCAGCTGCTGAGAAAGTAACATGTTACGGGTGGCATACCTCTAGCTGCAGTAATTAGCAAGCATACAGCAGTACCACTGCCTAAATAACACTGAATGCGTCAGTATCATAAGGGTGTCATATTGCTGTTCCATAAATTTCAGTGATTAAAATGCTCTTAAATCAGATTATGTCCAGATCAACAAGTATCCTCATATAGCACCTACTATTTACATTTCCAATAACAACATCATGCTGCTAGGTGATATAGCCTAGGCAAAGTTCTTACTGAGAAAATAAAAATACCCACCACAGCATAGTTCCATGGATAATATTCCCATCACATAATATTGCCCATATTTGCAGCGTAACTTGTGAAATTTTAATCAATAATGTCACAAAAACTTTGTTGGCTGATATGTATATGTATAGCTCTTGTTTTTCCATTGAAGTTATAAATGCTCAAATATATTTATTAGTATTAATTTAGAGGAAAAATAGTTTTTTTCAAATCTAGATATAAGGAGGTAAATCTTCTAGATATATTGATATAAATCCACTTTACCTTTGTGCAAAAATCAGAAGATTCTGTGTGAGGACAATAATGATACTTGCTTTTCAATTAGGTACATGATTGCAATAGATACTTGAAAATATTCATGCTTCAGTAATATGGAGGTCAGAATTTGAACAATATCAACCACAAAAGAGGCAGCAGTGACTAAAAAGTAAGCATTACTAGTAGTCATCAAGAAAACATCCAAGTAAAGCTCCAACTTTAACAAATTAAAGAGCACATAATTCAGAATTAAAAAAATTTTATTACACACGTAATTCCAACCGTATTGTTTATCTAATTTCTTATTCTATGAAGATAATAATTTGAAAGAAGTCATAGAAAACATTTTTAAAAGAATTGTTAGCTAAATAGGAAAAGAAATATATCACAGAATGAATAATAATTAATAAGTGCATTTTCCAAGTATTTGTTGTGCTTTTACTGTCTATATGAACTGAGATATAAAGATGAAAAAATACATCTGTGGTCTTAAATTTGTTCATAGTTTTATTTTTGAGAAAGAATGAAAATTTGATGTATAAAACAAGTAAAATTTTATTATCTGTACAATTCTCTTACCTGAATATCCTCTCCAGAATAAGACAAATTAGGTGATAATATATACCATTTATTGTTTATTGCTATAAGTGGCAGTGGATAACACCAAAGCACAGAACTCAAACTTCTTTTCAGAGCAATTCTGTGTACCCCTTTTCCTTTAGGTATGTTTTTCTTTCATGTAATAATATTTTGCCATAATTTTAAATTTATAATTCATATAAGTAGTTTGTCTTACTTATCACTATATCTGCTTATCCATTGTACATATTTCTTTAGTCATTTCTCCTGACTACCTACAGTGTCCTAGGTACCCTAGTGTTGGGTTTTGAAGGATGAACAAAATAAAATCTCATCCAAGAGAGCACTCTTATCCTAGATGGGGAGACTCACATCACAAACACTGTAGTAGAAATATTAAAGAAGCTACTGGTGAGAAAGCTGGAATAAGTATTTCTACCTGGGGCAGCAGGAGAAAGCTTCAAAGGAGACAGGAAAATTGAACAAGGTATTGAAGGATGAGTAAGAGTTTGCTAGATGGAGACCAAGTCGAAAGAGAGAATTATAGAGCATGGAAGAAAGTTTGGGAGTAATGGTAAAAACCGGTAAAGCATTGAGAAATATGAAACTTTTCTTTAGGCTGATAATCCTAGAATTGGAAAAAAAAAAGCCAAGAGCATGGGTAGTTTCACATAAAATAATTTGTTGGGTCTATGCATATCGGCATGGTTTTTGGTTAGGGCAAATATCAAAAGGATCATTGTTTTAAAATGCTATTTCAATAACATTCAATGAATGTTATTTCCACGTGTGCACTTAAGTGTGGATTGATTAATTGCTAAATCAAGCAGGTGGGAGGGAGAAGGAGGGGATGAGTCAATTCACACCGAATGGGTAAAGGCACACTGTCTGGGCGATGGGCACACTGGTAACTTTGAATAGAACGGTACACAAGCAATTTATGTAACCAAAACGTTTGAACCCCCATAATATTCTGAAATAAAAAAATAAAAAAGCTATTACTTACCAATTTGGAAAAAGACTGTTCTGTCAGTCTCCTCTCTAAGTATGGAAAACTATGATTCAAATGAAAGAAAACACCTAACTGCAACTTTGTTTCCTATGTTTTTGTTTTGTTTTGTTTTGTTTTTGGTTATGCAGGGCTTTCTATCAGCTGCTAAGTTACTCTTAATGCTTTGTGTTGTTGGTACATCTAGCCTCTTCCCAGGGAATTGATACAAATACCAAATAGAAACAGAGATGTAAGATCTGAGGGTATGTCCCTCCAACAACAAACACACGTCCATTAGTGCTTACAGTAATATAATTGGTAGCAGATATTTATGTGGGGCCTATTAGATACCGAGAATGATGTAAAGTATAAAAGCTAAAACGTTACAATTAGAAGAAAATTTAGGGGTCATGTCATCCTGCTTCTTTCACAATTAAGGAATTTTCCACAACATCCCTGACAAACGGTTGTTCGGTATTTTATTGTTTTCCCACTTCTTTCAAGGAAATCCATTTACCAGCCCCTGTTATTTTTAAAGTCCTTGTATGGAGAAGTGATCTGCCTCTCTGTAACTTACTCCTTCGTTCTAGTTTTGACCTCTGGAAAATTTTAGAATGAGTCTACTTCCTTTTATACACAATAAGCTTTCAAATATTTGAAGATTTCAATCAAGTATCCTTCTCTCCCTCCAAGCTAAATATTCCATATTTCCTCAACATTTTTATTAATGCAATTTTGGGGGCCCATCAAAACCCCCGCTTCTATTTACTGCTGGGCTTAACTCCATGAACTCAAGGTGACAAAGGATCTTACTACAGCCTGTTGCTCTTTTTGGAAAAATATGTTGCCTCTGGCTCATATTACTTCTATGTTTATTTAAACCTCTTACATTTCCATCCACACTGCAATCAATTGCAGTGTCTTTTCATCTGAATTTTATATTTAATTGTTAAATAAAAAAGGGATGTGTAAAATTTAAATGAAAACTTTAAGATTGTATTTGTGGGTTTTTTTAAATTTAAATTTAAAACTATTATAAATATTATATTTCTGCTATCTACAAATTTAGCTATTCCTCTCAGATTATTGTATCTCAAAGATGCTAAATACAGATTCTATGGCTTCATCTGATCTATAACTAAAATCATTGCACAAAACAACACTAAGGATACTTTCTAAGATACGCCGTTAGAGGCTGATTTCCAGACTAAACATAGTCTAGGAGTCGGCACTTTGTTTAGCTATCTACAAGTCTACTGTGGATTGAACTCCACTTCTTTACCTTGTTCAAAGGAATATCATGAGAGATACTATCAAATGCCACCTTCCCAGATGATTTTGAACTAAACTTGATGGCTGTGCTCGCTCTGCTCATGGTTTGGGCTCTTTTATTTTCCCTTCCCCGCGTTTATACTAAGTTTTCTTGTTCATTTTTTACTGAATGGAATATAAGTCATGCAAGTGATGACTTCATTATGCAAGTGAAACTGTTAAGCAGAGATACAAAATATGTTATCCATTCTTCAAAATAATTAAAACAACATTAAAAAGATTTGAGAATACTTGAAATAAGAAGTATGTGCAAAAATTACTAAACTAAAAGGTTAAATACATGTTAGTTAAGGACACTTGTTAAATTTGTGCATTACAATAAACTAAGCAGGTAATTTATTGCCATTTATTGTCTGATCAAAGCAAATGTTCAACAGTTTGATTTTTTTTTCTTGACTTAGTCTCTATGTTATAGTATGAATCTTATAGAATTTATATAATCCTGGCATTCCACCTTAAAATCTAAGCTTTTTAAGGGCAGGAACTGAATCTTAATCCCCAAGCAGCTCCAGGGCCTTCCTAGCACAGAATCTGGCATCGGAAATCTATTTATTCAATAAAGGAGTAAGTAATCAATGAATGTTTATGGGTTTCTTAGGTGCAAATTGTACCACCCTATCACTAGTCCAGATAACTAAATTAATATTCCTGTTGGATAGACTTCACTCATATTTCCTATCTGCATGTTGGAGTGTCTGTCTAAAATAATTTTGATTTTGGCATAGTAGATATTAAACTGACAGTGTGTAGCTAGCAGGCTTAGTAGCTTATTAAGGCAGCTCCTGGAATCTAATGAGAAATCTATATTATCAATATAGAGGTAAGTGCTTGTCTTCTTATTTCTGATGGCAAGAGGGTATTCATTCAGATCATTTGAAAGCTGTATCAAACTATTTTGAAATAAATTAAAAAGAAGTAGAGCTAGGACCCAAATATCTTTCTCAGATTTTGATTGGAATTTAATGTTGAGAATCCATCCATACCTGCTCTGATTCTCACAGTGGTATTATGCTTTCAGACTTTGAAGGAATCTTCATAGCCTGAGATCTGTGCTGAGATCACATAGCTTGGCCTATAGTGATTCCTGTCTATAGAATCAAAGACTAACTGTAGATCAATACTGCTGACAAAGGCTTGCATTGTTCTCAAATGTCTTCTCAGTAAGGTGAAAATTTTCCACAAGTGCAGATTAAAAATAGGGTAGATGTTTAGCAATGGTCAACAATGGAATAGCTTTATCTGAGACCCTCATTTCTCTCATAAAGGATATTCTGTTGTGGGACCCAGGTCTGTAGCATTTCAAAGTATAATCCTCCCCAGGGAGGTCCTCATTCATCCTTTCTAAGTTAAATTTTGTGAGCGTAAACATGCTTTTAGTAAAGATAATCCTCTTCTCAAGTCAAATTATTTGGACCCATCTTTTTAAATCCTAGATCTTGGCAGAGTGCCTTAGTAACGCACAAAAAACAGATTCACTTAACCAGTTATGATTTCTTATGTTGTGAGTGATAATACATTTAACTAAAACCGGTATTAGAATAAAGAATGGGTTGGCTCACTTATCTGAAAAGTCCCAAGATGTGATGTGCCAGTCTGAGCCTGATCCAATGGTTCCAATGGTGCCACCTATTTCCCTCTCTTCCTGCTCTGCTTTCTGTGTCGGCCTCAGCTCTGTGCTCACACTTCTCATGCACTGGGATGTTGCCTTCCTCTCCCCTTTCCACCTGGTTTCTTCCTTATCCAGTGATAGACAGAAGAATTAGTCAAGTTCCAGTGATTATTTACATTAAAAATATAGCTTTATAATTTACAGATTTTCTCACAGGAGTAACAGTTCCTTTATGGATATAAGATCCGTAATTTTATCTGAGCCTGACAATCAGCCCATGAAGTAGGTAGAGCTGTTATCATTATCTTTCTTCACAAAGTCAGGGAGTCAATTTCTGGTTTGAGGTCACAGTTAATAAAAGACTAAACATGGATTAAATATAGACTTTCTCATCCTAGATCTTATGTACTTTTACCTCTACCATGATATCTCTGAATTGTTCTGGAAATGAGGTGACACCGTTGTACCGACGGGAGCTTAGTTGGTGATTGGGGTTGATTGTACTGATCTGGTATAGCTGGCAGTGCACCTGACTGTTCGCTGATGCCTGCTTCTCTTGTTCCACATTTGAAAAGAAAAGAACAAAAAGGTGGATGAAAATAAATAAAACAAAGATACACTGACAGATAGTACTTTAAAGGAAAATGAGATGAAACAGTAAAAGTAGACAAAGTGAAAACACAAAATTCAACTGAACAGACAGAATATCCTCAAAGGCCTAAGTTAAGTCTTTTGTCTGAATTGAAAATAGTTAAAAGCAAGAAGTTAGTGCACTGCCAAAGCAAGACTGAGCGCTGTTGTAGCAATCAAAGGGCGCAGTTGTGCTGAAGATTATAGGTGAAATTTCCTGGTCTGATATCACCAAACATTTGTAGCAAGCAAGGATGGAAATAGAGAAATAAGCAAAGGCACAGAGAAAAGAAAGGTCTTTTACAAAAGTTAGAACATAATCAGAGGTGAGAAGACGAAACATAAATTCCAAAAAAATGTGATTTTCTACAATTATGAGCCAATTTCATCAGAATCTTAGAGACGAGGTAACCCCATCTAACTTCTCATGTAAGAGTGAAAAGAAATACGGGCTGTCAGAAATAAGAAACTCTTTCAGAAGTGCAGGAATTGGCTAACGGTGGTTTCCAAAGCCCTATTTGACAGCAGAAGCAATTGCAGCTCCTGTTAAACATACAAAAAGGTTATGGATTCATTCCTGGAGATTTTGATTTAGTACTTTAAGATGTGGTCAAGAAGAATTAGCAGTTTAACCTGAGCCTTAAGACATTCCTAGGAATTGGGTCTGTCCTTAAACCTTTGGTTAAGTGAAGTCTCGTCTGTGAAAAAGAAAAGAGAAATATACACAAAGACAAATGCCCATTTAAAAGAATTTTGAATTAAGTACTGAGATTGTGCTGTGCAATTCTCAGGTGACTTCATAGCATTGTCAACATATGCAAAATTTCTGTTAGCATTTTATCTATGATTCAAATAAATGACTGCAATAAGTGCCTTTTTTTCCTCCCAGAACATTGATTTGTCAGTTTTATCAAATGTTGTCAGACGTGAAGGCAAATGCAATGTTTTGTCTTTGTCAGGCATGCCGACAATCTTAGCAACATGCTAATGCTTCTGTGAGTAGGGCTTAATGTGTTTCTGTGCTTATTTTCATCCTTACAGCGATAGAAATTAATAGTAAAACTTAGTAAGTACATAGCACTTTTTATCTTCAAAATGCTTTAGACTTATTAACTAATTTACATCCCTCTTCACAAAATGTAGCACGAGCCTTATTACTGCAGGGGAAGAAAATCTGTCAGAAATCTGCTGTGGGAGCTGTTGCACAGCATGGCATGGTTTCTGCAGATTCAGCACTTTGTCAAACTGCCGGTGGACATTGACAGAGAGCAAATATTATTTGGCAAGAAATGCAAGAGAACATCAGAGCCGACAGAATGGAGGAGGTGGGAAACAAACATTTCCATTGGTGTTGGCTGTACATAATGTGCATACAGACTTGATTTGATGTTTTGCTTCTTACCAAACTTGTATAATTATAATTAATAACATAGCGTCATAATAATGTAATAATTATATGGTCGACTCATGTCCAAATCACAAAAACAGGGACCCAGCCATTAAGAACTGCTGAGGGTCCATTGCAAAATCTTGTTGACTTTTCCAAGGAAGAAAACACTGATATATTTAAATAAAATTGGTGTTTTGACTTTTCTAGAGTCTTTTGTTTTAACCACCATGCAAACTGGGTTGAAAGTTTTCATTTTGCTGGGAATGGGAGGGTTATTATAAAATATTCTAGGGTATTATTATGTTTTATACCCCCATATTACCTCCAGTTCCTCTAACTCTCCATCTGGGTTTCAAGGTTGTATTTCTGTGAAACTGAGTCATATTTCTCACAACTTCTGATTGGCTACTCCACAGCCAAGCTCACATTTTAGTTTATTTTTAATCTCTCTAGACCAATCTTATGAAAAGATGAAACTTAAACGAGATATGATTTTGTGGCATTCCCGTTGTGTGGGTGTCTTTCATGAATACATGGATTTGTTGATTTATTCATTCCTTTAGTAAAATATATCTATTGATGAAACAAGGTATGCAGGATATTTTGCACTATCATACATGAGTGTTTAGTGAGAATGTTTTCTTATTATAATTAAATAATATGTACTGAAACATATTAAGTGCCTAATAGGTGGCTGTCACTATTTAACTTGCATTTTTTTTTCTCTACAGCTTTCTCTGATCTTTTCACTTTTATATAAAGAGTATGGGATTGAAAGACAATTATTTAAACATGTGGGTAATGTTCACCTGCTTTCATATTTTGTATACTTTTGAACTTGACCAAATTCTCCTCTTGCCTTGATCTTATTCTACAGATCACCCAGTCTTAGGGATTGCATTGATTATCTTTTATCCAGCCTCTTATTTCTGAAGTTGTTACCTGCAATGGGCCCTGTTGCCTGGCCAGCATTCACTCACTTCTTATTCCTTTTCACAAACATGTTTGGTTTAGGTCTTGACGTCTGCTTCTTATAGTCATATACTTCCAGCAATGCTGAGTCTGTTAACTGGTACAGCCAGTCAGTGCCCGGAAATCCATTGGCCACTGTTAATCTTCTGGAGGTGAGCTATCCTTGGATGGCCCGACTGGACTGAAGGGAGGGACAAAGCTTATGTGAATTCGAAAGCATGTTCCCCAGCTGTTGCTGGCAGCTATGTTAGGACTGTGAAAAAAACCCACTTTAGATGAAGCTGACCCTGGAGGAAGAAGAAGTAATAAGAAAATTTCTGGGTAATATCTCTAAAACACTAAATCAAATAATCCTGATATATTTGGGGGCTGTTATAACTGAAGTAATTATATTTCCTTATTAATTGAGCCGATTTGAGTGGAGGTTTTTATCACTTGAGCAGGAAGACATTCTAACTGCTCCATTGTGAGACACTCCTAGCCCTTACTCCCCAGTGACAGAACACCTGGCATCTGCTGAGAGATCCCTCTAACCCCAACTGCTTAATAATTAGGGCACAGAATTATAGACTCATGGATAAGGTATCTTAAGGTCATTCCATCCAATATTTGACTCTTTTCTATAACATCTCCATGAAAAGGACTTCTGAACTATGCTGTTATGGGGAATACACACATTTTCAAAATGATGCATTTTGTCTTTGGAAAGCAATGATTTTTTTTAAAAAGAAGTCTATGCTGAGGACTTTTCATTTAACCTTCAAAAACACCTTATGAGAAAGGTTTTTGTTGTTGTTATCCCCGTTACCGAGTTGTAGAAACAAAGGCTCAGCGAAGTTAAGTAAGTTGTCCATAAGTATAAAGCTATAAAGCTATCACAGCCCATCTGCTATGGGTTAAATGTATATGTCCCTTCAAAATTATTGTTAGAACCTAATCTCCCAGGTGATAGCATTAAGAGGTGGGGGGGGGGCCTTCAGGCAGTGATTAAATCAAGAGGGTAGAATGGGAATAAGGGCTCTATTGAAAGAGGTTCAAGAGAGCACCCTAGGGCCTTCTGTCCTTCCACCCTTTTGCTATGTGAGGACTCAGCAAGAAGGCCCTCACCAGACATCAGATCCACTGGTGCCTTGATCATGGACTTTCTAGCCTCCAGAAATGTAAGGAATACATTTCTGTTACCATACACAGTCTTAGGTATTTTGTTATTGTAGCACAAATGCACCACACTTTGAATTCGTTCTGTCAGATTCCTAAGCTTCATGATGTTCTCTGTAATTATCATTCTCTGAGTATAGTGTTAAACCACTTATTAATTCATTTGCTTTTTTCTTTCACAGAACTTTTACCACTTCATCCCTTCTTCCTTCCCATTCTACATGAGAATCTTTGTGCATTGCCTTGCTAAACAGCGATGTACTATGTCTATCGCATTTTTTCCCCTTCAACTACAATTCTTCTAGCTTGGCAAAAAAGATTATTCTGATATAATTCATAGTAAAAAATGTGATTTATTTCTGGGTTTACAGTTGAAGGGAGAGCCAGGAATAGGATCTAATTAATGACCTCACACTTGATCTGAATAATCATAAATATCCAAAAAGTGTGTGTGTGTGTGTGTGTGTGCGTGTGTGTGTACAAGAAGGTTGGAGAATAGTTAGCAAGAATCACACTTGATGCTGTCTTTTTGCAATTTAAACACTTTAAATATATAGCTAGAAGTTTTCAGGTTTTGCTGTTCTTATATTGTCTCTATGTGGATATTAGCAGACTAGTAAATCTTCAGCTCCATGTAGAGTTCAGGAAACATTCAGAATTAGTTTATCTCTCCTGTTCTCCAAATTAGTTTAGAAGTATCAGATTCTTTCCACAAATTGGCTAAAATTTTCACAAAATATTTTTAGAAGCCATGAGCGTTCCAACTTTTTCATCCCTTTTCAGGGTGCACTTTCAATCTGTGGACAGCTTGCTGAGCAAGACCTGCTGGGTTCGAGTATTATTGTCTGTCCTCAATACTCAGAGAATTTCCCCCATATTCCATTCACCTTAGCTGTACTGCAACACTGACTTGCAGTGTCAGCTGTGAATTTCAGCTCCTCTGGCCTGCAACTTACTTTATTTTCTCACGTTTTTGGCAGATCTCACACTTTCTTCTTCATAGGTTAATTCTTCCCATATCCCCAGCTTACTTTGCAGTCAAACTAGGTAGGCGATTAACAGCGATTCTCAGCAAATCACTGCTAGGAGCCTGGGATTAACTCTAGACACTAGAACGCCAAGCAGAAAATAGGGTAGAAGTTCAGGTGTATTTACAGACCCAATATGGAGTATTTAGGGAAATGATACAGCCTTGGGGTGAAGGTGGGACTTAGGGATTCAGGAATTACCCAGTGTACAAGGGATACCAGGCCCAACATAGTACAATGTCAATAAATGTTTCATCCTACCCAATCATAGGGAGGAAAATTCTGACATACTCTGCCCTGTCAGACTTGGTTGGGTAATTTCCCTATAGGTACACTGATCTGAAAAAGGCAATCTCATATTATCAACATTTACTTTGACTTTTATAATCCAGTGGTTAAATAATTTCTCATCAAAAAGACTGAAGAAAAATAGGATATATTTATATCTTTATTATCTATTAACACTGCAACATTTTTCATAATTCAGTACCCCATCCTGACTGCATATCATCATTACCATGGTATTCACCATCCTAAATAACATTTCTTGATTATTAAACACATCCCAGATATTACGCTAAACACACATACATTGTTTTGTTATATGTCTATCAACCCTATGAAGAAGGTGGTGAAGTTTAGGGAACTTGAGTATGTTGTCCAAGATTAATTAGGTTAAATATTGGCCAAGCTGGCACATGACCCAGGCTCTTTGAATATAAAGTCTGCATTGGTAACTACTGCCTTTCTAAAGTGATTAAATTTACTCTCTGATGTATCCCATCCTTACCGTTTTTTGTCTTTAGCATGACTGTCTGCTATTTGGCTCTTCCAGATCTTGACTTCTTCTCAGCTTTAGGTTGTGGTGCACCCATGTGGCCTCCCGTTTCTCTAGACAGATTTTGGGACGATCTTCTGGACTCATATCCATGCTGGTCTGGGCCCATGGTCAAGGTCCCCTATCTTTACACTGTAGTTTTGATCTCTAGCCTATCTAGGCTTTGTTATGTCTGCCCTCACCCTGGGCTGGCCACATATGCTATTATTTAAGCATTGATTTTGATAGTCCACATCCTAACCTACCACCACCCCAAATATCCATTGGTAGTTGTTATAAATTTTCCTTCACACCTATTAAATAAGAGCCATCCAGTGGTGCATATAGTAAAGTGACAAACTTAAATCTAATCTAGATCTGACAGTACTTTTTTTCAACAACACTTGCATTGTCACCTGCATGTTTATGAAACAGAATATGAGAGTAAAAATGATGCTAAGTAATTGAAAGAGAGTGTTTTTATTTCTGATTTTTTCCAAAATTTCATATTTGAAGTATGTAATTATCTGTTCCATGAAAAGAAGGAGGGGTAAATGTTATGAGTCTGGCTTCTTGGTCCTGTCCAACAAGCCTTTATTCTTAAAGACTGGAATCCCAAAACTCAACAACAACAAAATATTACAGCTTATGCAATGTGTCCACAAGCTAAGACAGAGCTCTTTAAAAACACAATCTCATAACCTACATTTATACTTTTTATTTAAGTGTTTTTTTCTGGAAGCAAAATAATGTTTAGAGTTCAGATTGCCTCCATACTCCAAGGTATCTATTAGTACTTTTCAGCTATGTAACTATGAATAAATTATTCATTTTGTCTGTGCCTTAGTTTTCTTATCTGTAAAGTGGGACAAAAATAGTGCACATGTCATAGGGTATGATGAGAATTAAATGTCTAAATTTATTAGAAATTATCGTACACACTGAGGTATTATTATCGTTATGTAGATAGGGATTCCAGGTCTTGTAGGTACAATGAAAGTGGGTGCTATTGCCTTGATTCAATTGCCCCACCTGGGAAGAAGGATGAGAGTGGGCCCCAGGCCCCCATCTTGGTCCTGCCCCACCCTAATCGTCTCCGGAGAGACTGTCATATCTAGGGGGAGGAGGAAATACCCCACGAATCTGCCAATCATAACTTAGTGTGCCAGCTGTGAAAGAATGCAGAGGACTCTCTAGCCCATGGGCCAAGCAGCATAGGTATCATAGAGTCAAGAAAGTGACCTAAAACAACCTGAATGTGTAGTAAGGCTCAGGTCATGTAACTCTGAGTCCCAACTGTCCAAAGCGGTTCCATGGTGACATCTGAGTCACTAAGGAGGTCCCAATCCAGGCACTATAAACCGAGATGCAGACCATAACCAGACTCTTTTTTGCACTCTTCCGTTTGCTCTCCCTTTGCTGTGAGAAAGGTTCCCTTTGTTGTCTGTGGCGTATGTATCACGCTCTATAAACCTATATCTTGCTCTTGCCCTTAATTCTATCTCTCTCTCCTCAATAAACTCATTTTTGTGCTTGCCTTACTTTGGTATGTCTGGTCATTCTTCCCCCATGAGTGTGTTAAGAATCGACATTTCAGACTGAAACCTGATATTATTATTTTATTAATGTCTATTATTGATTTTTATTATTTATTACTATTGATTTTTAATATCAATGTTTTAAGCTCCAAACCCATTTATCCTACTGTCCACTCAAAATCTTCAAAGTCATTGCCAAATTGATGTACCTGACCTGATACATTATCTTCCCTGCACCTCTACATCTGCCCAAACATGCTTCCCTCCAATATCTCCTTTTTCAGTAAAGATCTCTTCAATTTATTCAATGCCTTGTGACAAATATTTAATTGTCACTTTTGCTTGTTCCCTCCTTCTCAATACAAACCCTCCAATCTAATACTTTGTATTGTTCATTTTACTATGTACAAGCATCTCAAATCCATCCACTTTTCTCATTTCTACTGCTACCATCCAAGTCTGCTACTCAAAGAATGACCCATGAGCTAATGTCAGCCTGCAAACTGTTGTTATTGTTTGTTGTTGTTTGGGGGCAATAACTATCAAAATTCAGGGTAAGCATTTAGAAATTTTTATGGAAATTTGACAGTGAGAGTCATTTAAGCATGTAATCATTTTCATGTCTTTCACTTTTTATTGTATTTTACAAAATCGTTGGTCTATGCTGAATTAAAAAAAAAAAACTTAAAGGGTGGACATACATAATAACTGCACATCCAGGAACACTGGTGAAATCTGCTGTGTGATCTTTCACTTCAACTGCAGCCCTGGCCTCCTAACGAGCCCTTCTCTATCCCCACCTACCCTACTTTGATCCAGGTCTCTCTGGAGGTGAGGGCCCTTTCAAATGCAAATAGTCCTATTATAATCCCCGCCTCCCTTAAATCCCCTTAATTACCTCACATTGACTTTAAAAAGAAGTCAAAACTCCATATCACCTGCCTTGGGGCTACTTCTCCCATTCTCCTTACACCCGCTCTCCCTTTCTGCCTAACATCAGCCACATGGGCCTTTCCTTCTGAGCTCTTCAGACGTATTGTTGCAGTGTCCCATTGTCAGGTAGACAGTTAGGACCTCTGGCTCTTCTAGGGACAAGGGTGCCCTGCTTTGGTGCTCTCTCAAGCAATTGCTCCACCTGGGAAGAAGGATAAGGGTGGGCATTCCTTTGCAGTATCGCCCCACCCTTAATCCTATTCCAGAAATTTCTACCCCTGGGAAAGGAAGGAATGCTTTTTCGGTCTAGGAATTCCTCAGCCCAGGCATAATTCGATTTAGAAAGTGACCTAGAGTAACCTAAGGGTAATTAATATGCCATTAGCTTGAATTTGCATTGCAGTTCACCCCCTCAGGTGGGTTTTCTTAGAGTGAGCTCCTGTATATATACGCAGATGGAATTTTGAGGACATCTGTTGATCATTTAATAACATCGGACACCTCCCAAGAGTCCTGCTCCAGACTGGGCTAATAAAAGGAAACGGTCTGAGAAGTCAAGAGAAAAATGAATAGGTCAGTGAGTGAGTGAGTCAGTTTGTCTCTCTCCACTCAAGGAGAGAGACCCGTTTTATTCTACAATAAAGAGCTACTTTTGTGAAACTGCTCCCTGTCTGAGGTTACTCCCTTGTATTGTCCTTGCTGGTGATTTTTCCAAGAAAGGAATCTGGGGACCAGAGTAACAGTCTGGACTCTACACTTTGGTATGTCTGGTCATTCTTTGGCCAAGAGTACACCAAGAACCAAGGACAGACCCCCATCCTGATGTCTTTGGTGCCAAAACCTGGGATTTCGACAGTGAACCCTTTAGTTCTTTCTAAAACAAGACTTCCCCAAGGAGCATTCCCTGAACCCCAAAACAGACAGGGTTCCCCACACACTTATATGGTCTTATACTCACCTAGAGACTCCTTTTGTGAAACTTATCACAACTTTAAATAATTATTTATGCAACTGCATTTTCAACAGCTAATGCTTCCCCTTCCCCCCTGTTGAATGTCTATCCTGAGGACAGTGGGCACAGAGCTGTGTAGCAGTTAGGAGCAGAGACTCTGGAGCTCGGGGTGAGGTACATGTGTTTGAATCTGGGCTCCCTCTTGTGTGTCCTTGGACATGTTCCTCCATCCCTCTATATTTCACTTTCTTTATCTTAAAATCAGGGTGATGGTCTTTTCTTAAAAGATTTTTACAGGGACTAAATAAATTGTATTGGTCACAGTTCTCCAGAGAAACAGAACTAAGAGAGATTCATTGTAAGAACTGGCTCAGATGATTATGGAGGCTGAGAAGTCCCAAGATTTGTGATGGATGAGCTGGAAACCCAGAAGAGCCGCTGGTGTCGTTCCAGTCTGAGGGCAAGACAAGACTGCTGTCCCAGGTCAATCAACCAGGCAGGCCAGAGACGTTCCCTGTTATTCAGTGTTTTTGTTGTAAGCAGGTCTTTAATTATAAGATGGGAGCCACCCACATTAGGGAGGGCAATCGGCTTTAATCAGTCTACTGATTTAACTGTTAATATTATCCAAAAACAGTCTTCTTACAGACACCCAAAATGTTTGACCAAATGTTTGGGCACCCCATGAACCAGTCATTAATATTAATATTTATAAAAGCCTTCATATAATATTTAACACAAGACAGGAGATAGGTAAATGTTTGCCAAAAAAATAAATGGCTATGTCATAATTATCTAATAGTGTGTAGCCAGCACTTGGGGAAAGAATGAATCAAAAACAAAGGGAGCAGGCAGCATACACTTTTAAGCTACTTTGTAACAAATAAGATATTCTGCTTTTGGAAATGCCTCAGTGAATTACTTTTTACGTGTCTCATTCAAATGTCACTGTCTAATTGGCTAATCTGGCTTTGCTATTTCTGTTAATTGGGGTCTGACTCTGGATCCCCATTGAAGCCATTTTTTTTTCTTCTCACGTCCTCCTATGTAGCTCTCAGGTGTGTCCCCTTCCCCAGCTCAGGCACACATTTCTCCCTTAGACCATCATGGTCAGATTCTAGATGGTCTCCTGCCTCCAGTGTTGCCCTTTTTTATTCCTCGTTATACCTGCCTGAGTAATCTTTCTAAAACAAGTATGCAACCCAGACACGTCATTGCAAACCGTCGCCAGTAGGTCCCCACTGTTGCTGAATGAAGATCTGATACAATGCATTAGCATGATATCTAAGGCTTCAAAATGCTGGGCTCCAACTTGGCTTCCTAACTTTATTTTCATTCACTCCTACATACACCATGTCCAGATCCACCAGGCTCATTCTTTTTTTTCTCTCAGAGGAATTTTCTTTCCCTCCTAATCTGCTTAACAAAGCAATATCTGACTTTTAGCCTTTGCTCAAATAGTCCCCTTTTACACTCTTCCAGGAAATGTGATTTCCTCCTTTGTATGTATGTTCCATATCTCTCCGTATATTTGAAAAACACTGTTAAGACCTACCCAATGTATTTTAATACTATGTTTTTAGTTATGAATACATGCACTTATTTTTATATGCCAGTCAGTTTTGTGCTTCTTAAGGATAAAGGTTGCAATTTGCTCATTTTTGACCTCATATCACCCACACTGGATATCACTCCATCCAGCACAGTAGTTGGCACGTAATAAATGATTGCTAAATATGTGTCGATCACTTGTACTGTGGGCTTCCCCGGGCACTCTCTGTCCTGTTTCCATCTTCTTTTTGACTCCCTTCATTGACCACCCTGGCATCTTCCTCCATTTACTGCATTACTGTATCAATCTGATATTGCTTCTGGCGACTTTCCAGAGAGCTCTCCAAGAAGCCAGAACTTCCATTTATCAACCACCTGCCAAATCCTCTGCTAGCCAGTGGTTGTGAGTGACAGAGAAGATAAGGATGCAGTGTGAAAAATTTGCCCTGGCACAGAGAAGCAATCCTTACTATTGTACCTGTTCTGCCATCCCAGGAATTAGAAACAATCAGAAGCGCCTTAACACTTGTTGAATTTAACCTTCTGTGAACTTTTGCACAGACAAAATATATTTCAGTAGACACATACAGATATAACATGTTTCCTCTTCTGGCTGCTTAGTTAATTTTTTCAAAACATGTAAATGGAAACTGTGATGATAGCGGAAAATTGCAAAGATAATCATTTTTCCCTCAAAAATTCTGTGCAAGAAAATAACGATAATAAAAATTAATGTGTATTTTGCAGTTGCTATCGGTCAGGCATTGTATGCTGACTGATTTATGTACACTGCCTCATTTAAGAAACACACTAAACCTATGAAGTGGGCAGTTTTAGGCTTTTCATTTCATCGATGAAGAGACTGATTGTTACTGAGATGAAAAGTAACATGAAACAGTAGCAGAATAAGAGGAGAGGATATGTCCCCTTGAAACTCCATCCGTTTTAAAACTGAATTTTGGCAATGTGCTTGTTCTGCTGTCTTTGGGGCATCGACATTAAAGGAAATAATTGCAACTGCAATGAGATTCTCTTTTGGGAGCAGACTGGCTTGATTAAAATGCCTGATGACGGGTTAAAGGAGCAAGAGGATTTGTGCCACCATTTATTTGCTCACTAAATTAGCTATTCTGGTCTTTTATATAAAATGAATGCCTCTGTCAGTATTATACATCTCTCATGTTAAGGTGCTAAGACAAGAAAAATAATGCCATATACAAGGATATGAAAAAGTTAATTTCCCTGCAACTATCCTCTTTGTAGTGCTGGTTCCTTGATTTAAGATCTGAGGCACTTCAAAAGCATTGTGAATTTGGAGAAGTAATACATCAGCTAAAATCTAGAGGCTTAAGGCTTGCACTCCTTCACCCCGTCAGGCTTTGTGTGATATGTAACAGAAAATGTCTTTTCTTAGTGGAGTTGATAAAGTTAAAACTTTTCTTGATTAATATTCTCTTGTGAAAATCAGTTACTGCCATGGATTTATACTTCAGATTTGCCACAGTAGTTCTAATTTCTTTTGTGCTGAAGATTCAGCTGATACAGATTTTATTTAATAAGGATAATTGTTGTTGAAGGCCTGAGTTGGTTAGTATTCCTTAGGTATCTCTGCTAGCAAATCTAAAATAAGTTAGCATCTCCGATACTTGACAATGACCTTCAGTGATATTATGGGGATTTTTACAAGTCTCATTCAGGGGAATGATGCAGGGAACAGGCTGTTCTACTGTTCAAGACAATGCGATGTGTGGCAAAGGACATGCCAGAAAACTGAATTAAATCCTGACAAATAATATGAGAATTTCAGATTTCCATCTAGCTTTTTAAATTGGCACTTTGTAATACAATTTCATTAAATATATTTAATTTCAATTTTAGTATTGGTGGGTATTTTCTGAGTAGCTTTCTTATCCATGTAAGGTATTGACTCTTTCAAGGTATCGTTTGTTATAACAGAATGGCTAATTCATAGATACTTCACGAGATTAGATTTATGTCCTAGTATTTAGTACTCCTGTGTTTATAAAGGTTGCCTCCTTATCCAGGTTGTCAGTTCATGATAGGAAAATTCTTTTTTCCTTCTTAACTTCTTGACATATTATTTTTCCTCAAAAGCAGCCTATCTAAACAACCGCAGTAACCTTACCAAGCCGAGAAGCTTCTAAGTTCTCATTACCAATCCATTACTGGGTCAACCGGTTTTGGGCCCCTAGAAAACCTGAGGAGAACATCTGATTCTGTCCCAAGTTAATCTATGTATGCCATTTAAATTTTTTGAATACAATTTCAGGTACTCCATTAATCATTTGGAGGCTATTTTTGGGCCCCAATTAAGAATTGTTGTTTCAGGACTTTGTTGATTCTAGGAGGTCCTGAGAACTCTTTTCTGGAATATTATCCTAGGGAGAATAAGGAGAAATTAAAAGAGTATCCATTATTCATCAGTTGATGCCATGTCAATGACAACTATAGCTAACATTTACTGAGCACCTATTATGTGTTGGACACACTTGCTTTATGCATATTGTCTTTTTTTTTTAATGCTCTGAATAATTCCTGCAAGTTGCTGACATTACCCCCATTTGAAAGTTGTGAAAAGGAAATTTCAAAGACAACGTGAAACTTGTTTATAGTCACACAGACTGTCTTCAGTTGCAAGTAAGAGAGAACTTAACTAAAGTGTGAAGAGTATTAGAGGATTATTTTATTCTCTTGGCAACAATTCTGTAGGTAGGTGAGTGCTGGCTTTGGGCAAAAGCACCACAGCATTGAGGTTCTGGATCAGCATGCCAGATGTGCTTTTGATTTCCTCTCATGCTCAAAAGATGGCAGCTCAGCTCTGAGCAAGGTAGCTTACCAAACCAGAGAAAAGGGGGCTTTCTTTAGGCCCCAGAATAATTTCCATCATATTTTTCTTACATCTCATTGCTTATAATTTGATCACCTGTCCATCTCCAAGCTATGAGAGAAGTTGGAAAAATTCATATTCATCTTATTTATCTGTAGTGGTTCTAAACCAGAGTGATTTTATGACCCAGAGAACATTTGGCAATGTCTGGAGATATTTTTGTTTGTCACTGCTTTGAGGGTGGAGGTGCTACTGTCATCTAGCCAGTCAAGACCAGGGATGCTGCTAAACATCCTACAAGGCTCAGGAAGTTCCTCACCACCCCATAACAAAGAATTATCCAGGCCAAAATGTCAAGTGCTCAGGTTAAAGAAGCTTGTTCTATAGTGAACAGTGGACAAGAAAAAGGCTCATGGAAATGATCATTTTGCAGGTTAACTGTGACTATCACATGTAACATGTAAATAAATATTCTAATAATGTGATAACGCTTTAACAGAGCAGGAAACATTTAAATTTTGCTTGGGAAATATCAGATAAGATTTTACGATATTATGTGTTATTTGTATTTTATTGTCTAATCTCCCAAGAATAACCAATCTTACTTCTAACAGGTTCCCTCATTAGTTACTATCTGATTGAAAATTTCTTTAACATTTTATAGAAAAAAAGCCTCCATTAAGACTTGGGATTCACTGTCAAAGCAAAATTTTCCCAACTAAAGCATACTGAAAATATTTTGTTATAAGAGTACACAAATGGGGCTCACTATATTTTCATTAAATTTAATTAATTTTTGTTACATAAGAGAAATGCACACTATATATACAGTATGTGTAAAGCCCTAATATTAAAATATAGATTTGCTTTGATCATGCTTTGACCTTATCTTACGTTACATGTAAAAGTTTGTTTCCATGTATTCAGGGAGAAGTCATTTCCCTAAGATAGCTGTAGTAACCCTGAATAAAAAGAAAATAGAAAAATAAAAGAACAGTAATAGACCAGCTATTATGATAAAATATTATAAATGAGGGTGGATGGGTGGAGACTTATTGCATATTTTTAAGCGTGAATTTTGGAAAGGCTGACCCATTTGTTAAGATGGTATTTAGAATCATTTACAGATAATGAAAACTAGCACCTATGCAGAAGACTAGTGATCTACTGATCTTATTATGATATTAGAAAGAAACAAATGCTGGGCAGAAAAAAATAATTTTTTAAAAAAATTTTAAATTGTATATTACTCAGATATTTTTGATTCTCTTGGATTTTTATCAACGACTCTTAATTTTTCAGTAATAACATTAAAATGTCATACTTTTCATTTTTGTTTTTCAGCTCAGCTACTTTCATTGATTCCTTGCTTTTGGCCACAAGCAGACAAGGCTGTGCTTGGAGAAAAGCTGGAATGTACGAGTCCCTGAGGTTGTGGTTATGTGCCTGAGGGATTAGTACTGTATATGGCCATTTTGTTGATGAATTGATTGTGATTTATTTATATTTTTACTTAGGGATTTAAAGAGACGAGTCCCTCTCCTTTTTGAGCAGCCATAAAAATCAAACAAAGGAATGATAAGAAAAAAATTATGAAGATAAAAGGCAATGTAGAGTTACAAAACCAAATCTTCTGACAGTATCGGCCTCACGTGCAAAACTTCCCCTTGTAAATGATCTCTTCCTGCTTTTTTCTTTGTGTCAAGGTTTCCATTGTAGTTCAGTTGTCCCCTGTATCCATAGGTTCTGTATCTATGGTTACAGAGGACAGAAGGGGAAGCATCCTGGAACCAGTGCTCACAGGTACCAAGGGAGGACCATGATGGAATGTTTTCTAAATGCTATTCTGCAGCAGGTGCATCTATTAGAATTCATCTAATTTTTACAACAACCCCAGGAGGTAGGCATCTTTTTTCATCCCATATTACAGATGAAGTAACAGAAGCAGGAAAAAGAAAAAGAAATTGTCCAACTTTATTTTAGCTGGTAATTAACTAGTATAGCTGGGATTTGAAATGGGAAAGTCTGGGGCTAGATCCTGTTCTCTTAACAGCTGTGCTATAAAAATTAAATGTATGCAGAGTTATCTTTGACTTCCTCCTCTTCCTCATTCCCTTGTAGCTGGTCAATCAACAAATGCCGTTGATTTGACTTTAGAAAAATTTTATACTGCCCCACCCATCCTCATCTATTAATGTTATCCTATTCTCGGTTTTCATTGCCTCTCACTTATTTCTTGCTGCTTCCTTCTTTCCATCTCCTACTTTCTCAAATCCATTATGCTTGCCGCTGTAGATCCTAAAGTATAGCTCGGATCATGTCCCAATTACCCGCAGTGCCCAATAGCTCTCTCCAACCCCAAAATGGAGCCCTGTATCCTCAGCCAGACTTTCCCCGTTTCCAAATATCTGTCCCAAATGAACCCTTCCAGCCTTTTGCGTTTCACTATTCTTCGGGATTCCGAAAGACATTCCTCCTATTTTTTGAAGATACTCTTTCACTTTTCTTACTTTTCTTCTACTTACATTATTATATTTCCTCACTATATATCTTCGTCTTTCTAAATTTTATACAATGCTAGAAACACAAAAGGTACTCAAAAGAAGAGAATGGTGGTTGCCAGAGGGTGGGGATGAGGGCAGAGAATTGAAAGATGGTCAGCGGATACAGAGTCTCAGATGGGGGAATAAGTTTTCAAGTTCTACAGCATAGTGACTATGCTTAATAAGGTACTGTATACTTGAAAGCCACTGGGAGAGGAGATTTTAAAATGATGAATATGTAATGGGATGGACATGTTAATTAGCTTAATTTGGTCACTCCACGATGTATACACAGATCAAAACCTCGTGTTGTACACCACAAACATATATTATTTTTCATTTGTCATTTTAAAAAGGGAAAAAGGCACTCGAAACAGATTTTCTTGTTGAAGAAATTGAGCTCAAAATTCAGCTCAAGTGCAGCTCAAATGCCCTTTCTTCACGAAGTGTCTCCTCTACCTGCCTCCGGAGCTGCACACACACTTTCTCCCCTTCGTGGATTCCTGTGAAGCTAAGGACACTCACACTTTCAAAAGGCTGGTATTTCTTTCAGAAGACGAAAGAGGAATAAAATAAGATTTGCTAGTAATCACTAGCATATCCTCAAATTATACTTTATTATTTTAAGTGGCTGTGGTACAAAGATAAAAATACGGGAATTGTAGTGAGATATCTTAACTTTGAGTCCTGCTTCTCTCACTGAGTTTCCTGAGCTTCATTTTAAAAAAAATAATCAATAAAATATATCCAATAATATTTTTATCATAAGGCTATTGAGAAGACCAAAAGAGATGATTAAATAAAACATTTTATAGTTGTAAAGTTCCATATGATTTTAAAAGAATGTTGGTATTCTCAAATTCAAAATTTTACTAGTGTTTGTGGAAGCCTACTCTAGGTCATATTTTTCACACATTTGATTTCACATTATCCTCCCAATAGCTTCATATTATTATTATTTCTAGTTTACAAGTTTTTTTTTTTTTTTGAGACACAGTCTCACTCTGTTGCTTGGGCTAGAGTGCAGTGGTATCAGCTTAGCTCACAGCAACCTCAAACTCCTGAACTCGAGTGATCCTCCTGCCTCAGCCTCCCAAGTAGCTGGGATTACAGGGGTGCACCACCAGGCCCAGCTAATTTTTCTGTATTTCATAGAGACAGGGTCTTGCTGTTACTCAGGCTGGTCTGGAACTCCTGAACTGAAGGGATCCTCCTGCCTCAGCCTCCCAGAGTGCTAGAATTTACAGGTGTGAGCCACTGTGCCCAGCCTACAAACATGTTCTGTACACTTAAATGACTAACTCAAAATCACAAGAAAAGGGAGTTAAAGCATTCACATGAATCTCCTTATTTTAAATCTTACATTCTTTCTGTCACACATAGTGACGCCTTCACATGGCAAACCTTCACAGCAATGGAGTGTAGAGGCTAAACGCATGATGTCTCAAGCCATCAGTGCCTGGCATCACAGCCAAGATTAACCATTTATAAACTGAGTGACATTGTCTAAGTACTTAACCCCTTTGGGCCTCAGTTTTCTAATTTGTGAAATGGGCATAATAGCAGTAATTTCCCCATGAGGTTGTTGTGAGTATTAAATGAGTTCATGCATGTGTCTTAGGTCTGGTTCCCTAGAAGCAGAGTTTGAGACAAAGATTATTGTGCAAATGGTTTATGGGGAAGGGATCTCAGAAAAAGGAGAGAGAGGAAAGGAGGAAGGGGTGGGAGAGTTATACAGAGAGAGGCTCTCAGCAGGAGACTAGCAGCAGCCTGAGCCTGATCCCACTGGCAGTTGAGAGCCACAAATTACGCCACATAGTTGGTCCTACTTTAGGCAAGGGGTGGCCTTTTGTATACCCTTGTGTCTGTCAGCCATTGGCTACAGTTTTCTCCCCGGGGGAGGCAGTGCATAAACTCCCGGCTGGTTGGTTTTCCTTTCTAGAAAGGGAAATTCTTTTGGAGAACAGGTGAGCCTGGAGTACTTTGCAGCCAACACCTACAGCTGCTAAGTGTTGAGTACACCACACCGCTAAAGCAGATTTGGGCAGCCCACCAACAGGATTCATTTCAACATACAAAGTGCTTAGGAAAGTATCTGGCTCTTTGTAAGCTGCCAATAAAAGTTAGCTTTCATTACATTATTTTGCTCTGTAAGTTTTCTCAGATTGTTTCATATGTTTGGATTTGGCTTTCTAACCAGAATGTAAGTTCCTTAAGGTCAGGGACCAATTCTAATTTTGCCTACTGGGCCGGTCACCTGCAGCCATAAATCGATGCATTGTGATGGCCGCTTAGCAGCTCTGATTTATGTCTGGTGCTGAGGGTAGGACCTCTGCCTACATTCTTCTTCTTCTTTTTTTTTTTCAACTCAAATGCCTGCTTTTCATTACATAATGTGATAATAAATTAGACTCACTTCTATTTTGAGGAGAAATCTTTCCTTACAGAGTTATGTGTGAAAGAATGTAATTGTATTTTTATCTATACCAGACACATTTTATAACTTTGTGCTCAATAAAATTCCCCAAAATTTGTTATTTTATTTGCGAACTGAGTTTGTCAATACTTAAAGTGAAAGTTATTAGACGAGTCAGACATACTCTTATTTTCGCCAGTGCAGACTTGTGCTGGAATAATTACTTTTTAATATCTAAAGCAATTCAATTGATCAGAATATTGATCCCATTCTCATTTTTGATCATTGTGCTATTGATTTAACATTATCACTGACTTACCAAGCAGGATAGAATTTGAGGTGTCTTGTGCATTCATCTTTGTTAAAAGATAAATGCATGAGACAGGCTTTAAAAGCTTTTTAAAGTGCAAGATGCTGGAACTGCATTTTCAATCTGCATTCTCTCCTGCTGTTTTATGGAATTTATTGAAAATGTGTCTCTTAGAGGTCAGATCATTTCTTTCTTCAAGTGGAAAAAAAGATATAAGTAATATATTAAAAGGCCTCTAGGATAATATCAAGAAATTAGAACAACCTTATTTTATATTCAGACACTCCTCCTCTTAAACATTATGACTCATCAAAAATAAGAATCACAATTCATCTAACTGCTTCTAGCTAACTTCAGACTTTTGTATTTTAGGTTTTATTGGAACCAATCACATAGGACACTTTTTTTTCTCTAAAATTTTTTCTTCTCTCTCTCCTTTCCCATCAGGTAAAAACTTTTTAAAATGCCAAAAACTGAATTAAAAATACTTAAGAAACTGTGAGACTTATATAATTTGAAATCAATTAATAGATTAAAATTATTCTCAATTATTCCATTCCTAAATAACATACTCTCCATTAGTAAAACATTTTCTGTACAGACTATACACAAAATACATCATTTGTATGGTGCTTTCCAATAAGTACAACATACAAATAAATTAGTATCTAAAAAAACATGTTGGCATCGGAAAAAGTGACAGTACCTTTTTTTCAATAAGAAAGTAGCTAGTCTGAATTATTTATTACTCTAATTTTCTAATCTATAGACATGCTACAATAGATGTTTTTATGAATAAGATAATATATACACATACTTTAATTTATTCAGAGATGAATGCTGCTCCTTATTTGTGCTTCTAATCTGCAGAGAAGTTCTTAATTATTTCTGGTCACAGTTTGATGAAAATATTTCCACCTTTGTTGATTGCCTAGCTTACAGTTTGAAGTACTTCAGTATGTCTTCTCTAAACAGAAACAGTTTGCTTTCATCTGTGCAGGGACAGTCCCCTTTCATTTACTCTAATTAATTGTTAATAGATCGTTCTCTCTCAGTTATTAAAAAGTAATGGTAATGATTCAAGAGCCACTTGGGAAAGAATCCTATCTTTAAGTATTAAAAATGAGCAAAGCCTGAAAAGTTCTCCTACCAAACAGAAGTAGCAGAACTCCTCAGTGGGCAGTGGGATTTGCTGGGTGTTTCTAAGCGGGGGTGTTTTATAAAGCTTGAGGGTGATCCACTGGTTGATGGGGGAAAAACTGTGGACAGAGAGTTGAGTTTCATGGAGAATACACTAAGAAGAATGCAACAGGATATTACAATGGAGCTCTTTCTGTCTCTTGGGTAAGGCCCTAAAACTGAGAACGATGGATGCCAAGTACCCCCACGGAGACTTGTTTGCAGAACTTGTCAAGGAGCTGCCTCAAATCTGCCTTGCGAAGTCCATCACTGTTCTCAGGAACACAGAAAGCAGGGCCAGGGGACCAGCCAGGAGGGCGGTGGAGCTAATACTCAGGATTCCTTCGGACTGCACCGTCGGAATGCAGGGGCATTTCCTCTTCCCTCCGTGGTGCTTCCCATTTGCCTTAAACCCAATGTGAAGACCTTCAAGGGGGCGTTTTGAAGAGCTTGATATTTATTATCTGGAATTTGAGGGATATGGGAGGAATGCTTTTATACATATATCACAAGGAAAGAAGTGAGAGGTTGTGACTATCGGCTTAATGATAACAGAGTTTTGAACGAGTGGGAAGAGGAATGAAGAGAAAAAAGGGGAGGGGGAGAGGGACAGAGACAGAGATTGAGTCGGGTGCGCTCTGGAAGTGAGCTCCCCGTCTGTGCCCAAAATAGCGGTGTGAGGAAAGGATGCAGGCGTTTCCCTGAGCCCAGGACCTGTGGGAGGGTGTTGGCCTGAGAGTGCCTGAGATTAGGATGGGAAGGAGGAAGGGACCAAGTGACCAAGTAGAGGAGTGAGGTTCAAGGACTAGAGGAAAAAGATATGGATATCTTCCCAAGGTTGCTATTTATATCAAAAAGACATGCACATATGAGAACAACGTTTATTGGGCGTCAGGCAGATGGGAGGGGGAAGGAGGGATGTGTATACATAATGAGTGTGATGCTCACAATCCGGGGGATGGACACGCTTGAAGCTCTGACTAGGGGTGGGGGAAAGGGCAATATATGTAATCTAAACATCTGTACCCCCATAATATGCTGAAACAAAAATAAAAATTAAAAAAAGAAAAGACCACAGGAAAGCTGAAAATCCCACTGAGGCTTACCACGAAACAGGGGGTCTACTCTGAATGCTCTCTTCTAAGCCAGAGGGCTCAAGCATTAAACCACTACAGTGCCAGCTCCCAATTCTTTCTCCCTTGGGCCTAGGACTACAGGCTGAGCAGCAGCAGCTTCTGGGTTGGGGGAGAAGCAGGCAGACTAAAGAACACCCCTCATCCCCACCTCCACCCATGCACCTTTACAGGCTTGAAGTGCTATCGAGTTAGCCCCGAGAGAAGCTCCAAATTGGATAAGAGCTTAGAATTTTGATGATTACACCAAACTGCAGTTATTATCCCCAGAATTAAGTGTCACTGGGAACCAAAGTGTCTGAAAAGCTGTTTAACCTGATTTCACTGAGGGGTAAAGATAGAATTTTTCCACAGAGTGAGGATGAAGAGACAGTGGGAAAAGAGAATCAAGCAACCTTGTAAACTTACCCTATCGAGTTCGGTTCCTTCAATAAAATGATTAGAGAAATGTGAACGATGGAAGCTTGGAGCCAGGCTCAAGATGGTAGAAACGGAAAAGTAAAAATGGACAACATAAAAATTACGATCGACAGTAGATGAAATGTAATCAGTGCTTGACATGTTCCAGGAAAGAATTTCATTTAGATTTTTTACAACACTGTGATGTAGGCATCATTATCCACATTTTAAAGATGAGGAAATCACCCAGACACAAAATAATCTGCCTACAGCTACGCAGTTAAGTGACCTTTCTTTTGTTTTTGTTTTTGAATCCATCCTATGCTGCTAACTACTAACTGCTACATGGGACTACCGCTTGTTTTAAAACATGAATCAACAGTACTTGGTGAAAGAATAGACGCTGGGAGTGAGGCAGACCCACGAGCCCACGGCGACTCAGAGACTTAGAGCTAGCGCGGCTAAACGAACATCTACGCTACGCTCTTAAACTAGAAAACCAGGAGGGGAACTCCATGTAGGAGTAAGAATGAGAAATTTGATTTTAAACCTAATTTCTTCAAAGGCATGAAGGTGCAGATGTCCAGCAGGAATGGAGAAAAGTGGAGCTAAACTGAGGAAGGGCAGCGATGGGGACGCACAAGTGCAAGACACTCTGATGAAAGTGATATTGTCACTTCCTCCAGGGAGTTCTGTCTTGCTTTGGGCTCCAACCCTGTTCGCTTTTCTCTCGGATGCCTCCAAATCTGTGCACAGCTACATCCATACATCTTCTGGTCTATTTTATAACAAGTGTTTCTGTTATATGTTCTTTCCTAAAAGACTCTGAGTCTAATTCTCCACTTTGTCACCAGGTCCCAGTGGAGTGCCTGCCATTCAGTAGGCAATCAAGTAAAGCACACTGAATAAATGCAAGTATTTAAATAAGTAAATGTGAAACAGTGAGTAGGGTGATCTCAATGAGGAAGATAACAAACAGAAAAGAAAGTCTCGAAGACAGAATTTTAGGTGCTGCCATCAGAGGTGAAGTATTAAAGGATACAAAAATAGATGACAGTGATCAAGTGGGGAAAATGGGACGAGATCCAGGAAAGGAATACAAGAAAAATCCCCAGAAGATTATTTACAGCACCAGGTGCTTCAGCAAAGTCAAGGAGAATGAGACTCTGAAACGCCACCAGACTTATGAAGGACTGGTCGTCTGACTTTCAGGAGAGCAATGTCCACAAGATGGTGGAGATGGGAGCCAAAAAGCTGCTAGAAAGGACATAAAAACAACGGCTATAAAATTTTGTAAAAAAATGACAAAAAGAGATATGGAGAGTATTAGAAAAGTATCTTCGAGTAGTAGATCAGTCAAATGAAGAATTATTTACAAATTTATGTGTTGATTCATTGAAAAGGAAGAAATATGAATGTTTAAACATTTTATTTTCTGTATGTATTTATATTTATTTTAAAAAGCCATTGTAACAGGGGCTAATGAAGATGCTATTGAAAAAAGATAGTAAGAAAAGTCATATCAGCAAGTAATTCTATGTAGAATGGCTTATTTTTGTCTTATATAACACCTTTTGGAGTGGTACATGTTGTAAGCCCGGGCAGAAATAAGGCTTGTGAGAGCAGTGTTATGTTGTTATCTATAGTGAGCATTTGTCATAATTTGTTACTCTGCATCTTTCAATTACTTTCTCTTTGTTAATTCCTTACATAAGAAGACAGTCCTCATCTTTACAGTCTTTGCGGCAACGAGGATGAGGTTACGGTCTAGATTAAATGAATCAGACACGCCTGCGCAAGAAGCAGCGTCAAGTGCTCCGTGGAACCTGTGTTGCTGCTGTCCTTAAGCAAGTGAAGGCAGCTGCAGCAGAAGTGAGGGTTCTAGATCATGCTCTGGACTTAGTGGCCATGGAACAAGATCTGACGGTAAAAATCGACCTGCCAACAGTTCTGCAATGTGGCTTAGATATAGTTCCAGATTCAAGTTTTTTTTTTTCTTAGCCTCTACTGCAAATACTGGTGGTGGTAGAACTGGGAATAAAGGAATTTAAAACATTATAAGGAATTTAGGGCCAGGGGATAATTTGCGTAAAATAATTTTTTACTTTATGAAAAAATATTTTACTTAATAAAAATATAAATAAATAATAATGGTTATTGAATAAAATTTTCACTTATCATTTCCTTCCATATTGATGGGATGCTTGTCATTTATGCTTGCTTGCTTATGCAAACCAAAAGACTGTTTTGTTTTGTTTCTAGTTCCACATTAAAATATATCGAGCTTTCTTGTTTTTATCAGATGGAAGTATTAACTTCTGTGTATTGGGTCTTGCCTGTTAGAACCAGTCTCTTGAAGTCCCAATTTTCATAAACGAAGAGGAATTTTGGATGCTTGAGGTACAAAGAGCTTGGGATAACATTTACTTAATACACTTGCATATTCCAAATAGGTATTTTACAAGTCCTTCTTCTTTGTATAGGCTTATCCTATTTTAGCATTGCTTACATAATCTCTCCAGCCAGATGCCATCACTCCTTATATGTATATGGCTCCATCTTTTTCAACAACGACAGAAGAGCATATCTAGGCCCAATTTTGCTTTACATTTAATTTTTTTCTCTTTCAAAGTTTTATTGCAATAATCTCTTCTTTTCTTCCACCATCCACTTTATCTTGCAGTTCTGCTTACAACTACCTCCAGTTCTGTCTTTTAAAAATTATTCCCAAGAAAACTGGGGAAGTAACTTTTAATGGACTTGGGCATAATTAATTATATGTGTGTAGGCTGTGGGTATGCATGTATGTGCCTGTCTATAAGTATATGATAAGTCTATGCCTATGTCTATGTATTTAGTGGGATTCTGTTCTCAACCTCCAGTTCTTTCTCATTAAAGAATTGTTGGAAACAAATCATACCCAAGCAGAGCTAAGTAATACTTTCAGATTGTTTTAGCCTTGTACTATGCAAATCAGATGCTCTTTCTATGTTCACACCATGTTATGCTCACATTACCACTGCATTTGAGAAATGTTGTTCCCTGATATCACTATTTGCTTGACAGTTTTGGTTGTAACTTATGCATTCACTCAAAGGTCACAAAAAAGAAATTTGAGAAAGAACACAATGTTTTGTTGCTCTCTTTTGTAGGGTGCTGATTTTAACAGTAATTTTAAGTTTTATTTATAATTCGTAGAAAAAGACAATTATTATTTGAATCATGACTCAATAAAAAGAAATAAAATCTATGTGTGTATTGATTCATTGATTTATTCAATTATCAAGAACTTATTTAGAAATTACTAATACTTACTTGGAATAAAATTGTGGTTTTTAAAAATAAAGAACTAGACAAAGGTTTGCACAAAATTCTGTATCCCATAAATCTCAGGGATTTCAAGTGTGAGCCTTAGGGGAATTTGAAATAAATCTCTTTATCCCATGATGGCAATTTAAATATTTAAATTACTTTCTAAACATCAAGAGTTCATAAACCAAGGACTATGTAATAAGAGAATCTATGGCTGGACTTTGCAGTGTTTATGAACTCACTGAATCTATATAATATTCTTTTCCTTATATGGGAGTAGGTTCATAGTTTTCATTGTATTAGTTTTGAGTCTATACCACAAAAAAGTTACAAACTAATAATATAATGTAATAGATAATCTTAAGAATGTCATAAAAAGTCCTCAAAGTATCTTTCATTAGTTAATTTTATCAAAAATATCTGGAATTTTTGTTGAAATCCAAGAAAATATTAACATATTCAACAAAAAGTGGTAACTTCCTTACCTTTCCCCTCCCTTCCCCTACCATTATTAAATATTTGGATAGAGAAAGAGAGTGTTGAGAATATATATATATATATATAAAACCACATATGCGTGTGTGTGTGTGTGTGTGTGTGTGTGTGTGTATGGTGAAAACATCAATGCTATAATCTAAATGCTTGGATTTCTAGCCAGCTGCCTTTATTTCCTGGTCCTGTACCTTCTGCCTTTGGGGAGTAAGGATGATGGCATTATTCCTCACCTGTAATTGGAAGGATGCCTACGGCTTTGGTGATGGATAGAAAAGAGATCACCCATGGGGAGCAATATCAATTTTATACGTCCTGTGTGTATTCTATCAGGTCTCCAAGTTTCTATTGTCCTAGTATGCTATTTTGTAAATATTTCTATGTCTTACCTGTGTAGGTTTTATATTTGTAATACTATTTTTATAATTTATTATTTTTATTGCTGTATTCAATATGGCATTTCACATAAACTTGAGTTATATAAAGGGAATTAAAATTGGCGGTCACTTACTGTGGTTTAAACACTGACCTAGATATTTTATATACACAATCTTCTTCACTATTTCTAATAACCATATGGCATAGGCATTATTTCCCTCATTTCACAAATGAAGCAACAGATTCAGAGAGCCAAAATTATTGTCTCATATGGCATTTCCGAATGTTTGAAATATTTGGAAACTAAACTGAGTTAGATTTTTTCATTAAAAAATTTTTGAACACAATCTCATTTAAACACGAAAGCCAGCAAAAAGATACTCACTGAATCTTCTTGATATTTTCCAGAATAAGTAATTAACTGAAAACTAATATGTGATAATATAATCATGAAAGACTAAGAACCTTTATGAGTAATGGTCTAATTTGAATTCAATCGTTAATTATTGTAAGGTATATGATTACCAGTTAATTAATTCTAACTTTTCTCTCTTTTTCTTTTTTTTCAAATTTTTGTCTTGGCACTTTAGATTATTGCATTGGCACTGCTGACATTTCAATCTTTTTTTGTGATAAGGCTGTCTGCGTTTTTCAATGAATTCACATGCATTTTTCATCCTATTAGGAAGAGAAGAACAACTGTTTCACAGAGCAAACAAAGACAAAGGCATTGCTGGAAAGGGCACGTGAGGAATGTCTCTGTGGATGGCATCCTGCTTTTGCTTTGAGTGGTGTTGGTGGCATCAAAAAGAGCAAGATAGCAGTGACTAATTTTACCTCCTAGTTCATGATTTCATCACATACTTCTCTGTTTGCAATTCTGCGACATCAGTGAATTATACTTCTGCACCTTTTCCTGGGTAATTACAGAGTAAATGTAAGTTAGATTATGAGAGCTATTATAATCTTGTCACTATGTTTGGCTAAAGTCTTTTTATTTAATGTTTTTTTTTTAAGTGAGGACTTTTCAAAGGACTGCATCATTTAAATATTGTTATTCTTCATTGACCTAATAATGGGGAAAAACATCAGAAAAATAGAGTATTTGGAGAATGGCAAAAAAATAAAGTGAATTTAAGAAAAGCATTATCCTCATAGAATTTCAGTGAGTAATCTCCTTTTACAGTTTCACTAAAATTTGGGAATATCTTTTCCCATCGATGATGTAAAATTATAGAAAAGTGCCTATATTCAAATACTTAAATGCATTTGAGGAACTCAGGCCAAAATTGTTTGACCATTGTTATTCATATGGTTTTAAAGAGCATCAAACGTATTTTAAAGCTGAGCATCTTAGAACATAAGATGGACTATAAAGTTACTCAGCTCAACAAACAACCTATGTTTATTAATATCATACATAGCAGCAAGTATCGTGGTAGGTCCTGGGAGGGAGGGAACTCCAGCCCCTATCCAAGAGGAGTTTAAGATACACTAAGCATACTAGACAGACAGAGGAAATCAGTTTGAGTTAATTTAGGGAGTGATTAGATGGAATAATGAATTTCAAATAAAGATCCCTGCAGGCCTCTCCAAGTTGTTGGACAATAGGTGGATGCTTTGCTGCCTTGTTCCTCCTCCCTTGCTTAGCTTCAATCTATGCAGTGAGTTATCTGATGTCATCTGCTTTATGAATTGGGTATTCTGGGTAAGCCTTTGAATATAGAGCTTCATGGCTAAAATTACTAAACTACTCACTTCAATGGCAATAGGAAACACTCTGAGTTTATGGAATAGGACTTTCAAATTCTTAAAGTTCAATGGCAGGTATGGATTTAGCCTGGAACATTTCTTTTACACCGATACACAGCACAGAAGAATTAAACAAAAACAAAACACCAAAGGGAATCATTGGTATCCAAATCACTTTGCCCTATGATAATTCTATGTGGAGTTAGTTTTAAGTTACAAAAATACTCAAAATACATTTGTTCAATATCACCTCTATGCAGAGAGAAAATACCTGCCATTTAAAATTATTATTATATAAAAATTTAAACCATTATATTTCATATATTTGGATAGACTTTGTAAATTGAACCTACCTTCGTCTGTTTTCTGTTGCTATAACCGAATATCTGAGACTGAGTAATCTGTACAGAAAAGAAGTTTATTTGGGTCATGGTTCTGGAAGTGGGAAGTCCCAGAGCATGGCGGTAGCTTCTGGTGAGGGCCGTACTGCTGTGTCATGACCTGGCGGGAGGCATCACATAGGGAACAGCAAGCTGCTAGAGCAGGTCTCTCTTCCTGTCCTTACGAAATCTCTAATTCTATCATGGGGGCTTCACCCTAATGACATTATCTAATCCTAATTATCTCTCGATGGCCCACCTTTAATCAAGGTATGAATTTGGGGATTAAGTTTGTAACACATAAAATTTGAGGGATACCTTCAAACCACAGCAGGACCTTATAAAAAGAATTCTCTGTAAAATACAAAAACTTAATTCTATCTTATTGTTTATCTATAGTATTAAGAAAGAAAGTTCATCAGACATAAAGAGCAGCTAAACCTCAGCTTGCACAAATGGTGTGTTGATTGTAAAAAGGCAAATCAATTTGACAAAATAAATCAATTGCATAAAAGTGTCCTTTTTGCATGAACCAATTTGGAAAAAAAAACATCCTTTTAATCATCTTGTAATTCTTATGTAGTCATAGTTTTCTTGTAAGAATGGGTATTAGATATCAAACTCAGGTCTTCTTGGCCTGTAACTCTTACACAAAGGACAACCTGTATAATCATATTTGTGTGCCTAACAATAACCTTGATAATCTGATCTGAAGACTTTTGAGAAAGAAGAAATTATATTTTATGTCTATTTTACTTATTGTTGTATTGTCCATGCCCCACTCATATCTCATATTATTATAATAAAGGTCTAGGTAGTTGATGAGAGAATGGCTGAAATAAAAAGCAGAAAAGATATATATTTTAAAGAAAGAAAGTTCAGTCAGAAGTCAGAGATCACAAGAGGAGAAATTCAGGAGAGGCAAAGCTAATGAGAACATTGTGGTGCAGAAAGTTAGTTACAGGACCTCTATAAAAGCAGCTCCAATTTGCAAAATCCCTAGCGTCATGGGTATTACCTTTGAATTACCATGGCTGCATGGTTTTTTAAACTTTAATATTCTAAAAGAACCCAAGTATTCTGTGTTATGTGGAGACTTAGAAAAAGCTAGATTTTGGGGTTAGAAAGCTTTTGATTTTTTTCAGGGCCTATCGCTTTAAAATTGGGCAGAAATTTTGTATTCTCAGTTCTGGAGATAATTCATTCAAGTGTATCAGTCGATGCAAAAATAAAAAGTTGGCGTGGGAGGTAGGGAGGTGGATTAATAAGTTGTAGGCTGCATAGTGAGATTGGTATTAGATCCAAGTGGTAGGATGTGGTAGTGCTGTCAAACTGCTAAAATATTTCTAAGTGTTTACTCTCAATTTCTGTTCTTATTTTTTTGCAGACCAGTAAGAAACTGGCACTGATTATTCTTTGAGAAGTACTGCTTTAAACCATTTCAACTCTATGTTCATTGCTAGTATTGTTAAATATTGGCTCAAGAAATTGTTGATGCCTCATCCTTGGAAACTTTGACATTTCCTGCTAAATTAGATGTTCTTACTCGGTGCTCAGAGAGCTGTCTAACAGGTAAGTGAATATATGTGACTGGATATTGAGAAAGATAAAAGATGAAAATATATACACAAGTTTCCTCTTCTGTGCTCCCATAGTACTCCCTGAATTTATCTTATCACATCGTGTCAGAATAGTTGCTATGCACTATGATTTCCCTACATAATGTGCTAAGTTATAGTCTTAAAAGTTTTGATTCCTTAGTGCCCAGGAAAATATCTGAAACATAGTGAGAGCATGGTAGATATTTGTCGGCTAAATGAATAAATAAATAGAAGTGGGTAGAGATTTTAGCTATTTCCCACTCCAGGTGGAAGAGAGTTTGAAGTCTGAGTACATTCAAGTTACCTGACTGATAAGAAAGAAACAATATTTTTATAATATGATAATAGGATCCAAAGTCTGTTCAACATATTAACATAATGTCCAGTAGACAAACAAACATCACTAGACGTGGGAAGAAATGAGACAATGGCACTCATAGTTGAGAAAATACCATGCATGATCAAGAAAAACACAGCAAGTAGCAACTAACCATGGATGATGAAGATGCTGGAATTAGAAGGAAAAGATTTTAAACAGCTATTTTACAAAGATGTTCAAGGACTTAAAAGACAATGTAGTGGTAGTCATAAAACATATGGGAAATTTTAGTAGAGAGATGCAAATTATAAAAAAGAACCAAAAGGAAAATCTAGAACTGAGAAAAAATTACAAAACTGAAAAAGAAAAACTCACCAGATGACCATACCTATAAACTGGAGATGCAGAAAAGAGAATCTGTGAAGTTGAAAAGGGATCAAAATACATTATGCAACCTAACAGGAAATAATTGTTCCAAGGATAAAACAAAGTCAGTAATGATAGAGATACGAGCAAAACTTCAGCCAACTAGATCTTAATTACATTTATAGGACACAACATCCAATATCTTTGTAATACACATACTTATTCAGCATCAAAGAAACTTTCACCAAGATAGACCATATTTTGGGCCCTAAAATAAGCCTCAATATATTTCAAAAGTTCAAAATCTTACAACATCTATTCTGTGACCAAAAACAAATATAAATCAATAATAAGACATTTGGAATTGCTTTAAATATTGGAGATTAACGAATATACTTGTAAATAAACACATAAATAGAATAATCAAAAAGGTGATTAGAAAATATTCTAAATTAAATGATAAAGAAAATGCAATAGCTCAGAATATGTTGGGGGTTGCTAAAGCAATATTTACAAGGAAATTCATAGCATTTAATTAAGTTTAATATCAATTATCTAAATTTGTACCTTAAGAAACTATAAAGAGAAAAGCAAATTAAACTCAAAATAAGTAGAAAGAGTAAAATGATATGAGAAAAAAATCAATGAAATCAATGCTAGTGGAAATCTAAGACACTACAACATGGAAAACAATTTGAGTTTCCTATAAAGTTAAACATATACATACCTTATGACTCAGCAAATACATTTCTAGGTGTAGTCAGTTCAATGCTTGTCTTAAAATTGACAACTTGATTTAAATCAACTAATGTGTTAGGAGACAATTTGTATACCTTTTCACTTGTTTATGTGCAATTTTGTCTGTGAGAAAGATTAAGTGAATGCAGAAAACTGAACAAGCTGAATTGAAGTATATAGAAATACACAAACACATATGTGCACATCTCAAACATCTACTAGCCACCTCACAATTCACCAGTGTGTTATGAGCCACATCCATCCACATCTGATAGTATAGCTTTTCTTATCGTATCAGATAACCCTCCTATCTTGTTAAGATAACTCAAAGTAACTTATAAGTTGCAACCCTTCCAATGCCTAATTCCACAAGCCAACTTCATCTTTTTCAGTGTAAAGTGCCATACTTATTGTAGAATTTGTGTTCTTTGCCACTGAATGTATATAAAATAATAATACTGTTTTCATAAGGATTAATTCGTTTTGCTTATTTTTCACTGATGAAGGTTTTGAGTGTTGTTTCCCTATTGCCATTTTTCCCATAAGTCCTAGTGGTTTTTTTGTTTGTTTTGTTTTGTTTTGTTTTTTTGCAACAGGGTCTCATTCTTTGCCTGAACAAGAGGAGTGCAGTAGCATCATCAATCATAGCTCATTGCAACCTCAAACTCCTGGGCTCAAGCAATCCTCCTGCCTCAGCCTCCTGAGTAGCTGGGACTACAGGCACATACCACCACACAAAGCTAATTTTTCTGTTTTTCACAGAGACAGGGTCTCTTTCTTGCTCATTCAGGCTGGTCTCAAACTCCTAGGCTCAAGTGATCTTTCCCCACCCAGCCTCCCAAAGTGTTAGTATTACAAACATGAGCCACCACACCTGGCCTAGTCCTGTGCTTTTTACTGTACAATTTTTCATCACATGATGATTTTTAAGAACATATCTATCACATTATAGCAGAAGCAACTATATTTATCTAATAGAAATGACAATAAATGCCCACAAAGGAGTTCAGGAATGTTCATAGAAATTTTATTCATCATATTCAAAAATTCAAAACAACCCAAATGTTTATCAATAGGATAATGGGTAAAAGAAATTGTGGCATATTCATACAGACAAATAAAATGTGAATAAATTGATGAAATGCAATAACATGTATGATCTCATAGATCTGATGATCAAAAGGCCCAAACACAAAGTAATATGTAATGTATGATTCCATTTATATGAATTTCTATAGCAGATAAGACTAATCTATGTTGGGGGGATTGTATGGGAAAGGTACATATACATACTCATGTTAGATAAATATATACATAGAGAAATAATTATAGACATATGTGTACATGAATATCTCAGAGTACATGTCCTAGCATGGTCTTATGAGATAGCCTAGAAGCAGCAACATACCAGTAACAACAAGCTCACCAAATAGCCATAGCTTGGCTTCTAAATGCCATTCACCAATAAAAAATATCAGGGAAACTTGATAAAAACGCTGATTGGGGTTAGAATGGGGATAGTACAAGCTAATACTGGAATGATATCATGCACAAGAAAGAAAGATGGTGACATATCAAAAAGATACTTGAGTCAATCAAAAAGGCTCTCACTACCAAATATGGAGAAACTGAGCACCAAAATCAATGACGATAGCAATGGAAATGTCTTAGTTAGTTCAAGCTGTTATCACAGAATACCATAAAGTGGGTGGCTTAAACAACGGAAATTTATTTCTCACAGCTCTGGAGACTGGGAAGTGCAAGATCAAGGAGCTGGCAGATCTGGTGTCTGGCTAGGGCACTCCTCCTGGTTTACAAATAGCTGTCTTCTCATTGCATCCTCACACGGCCAAGAGAAAAATCATCTCTCTCATGTCTCTTCTCATAAGGACACTAATCCTATCAATTGGAGCTCCACCTCATGACCTAATTACCCCCCAAAGGCCCCACCTTCCTACACTATCGAGTCAACATATGAATTTTAGGGAGGCACATACATTCACTCCATAGCAGGGAGTATTGACGGAAGTATCAGTAATGATGATAAATTAATAATTAAATGGAAAATTAATAAATTGATAGTATCAGTAATGATAACAATGAATAAAATGAGAATCCTTACTGGTATAGTAAATAAATGAATAAATGCATGAATGAATAGTTGTGAAAGGAAAGCTATTCTTTGACATAGGAAGCCAACTAATAATTATATAAGAAATATGGAATTAGAATATCAATAAATGCTAAGATTAAGAGGTGAAAATCTGAGAAGTCACAGAATATTTGTGCTGTCTCAAAGTATACCATACACCCAAAATACTTAACTAATTACAAAAGGAAAAATATTAATGACATAGTGAAAAAAAACGTATAGATACCACCTTAACCAGCCTGTTAAAGTTGATATCACCAACACTGAGAAAAACTATCGTCAGGTTACCTCCTCATATGATGCACTGAGAAAGACAAACAATCCTTTTGTATTATTTCATTTAGGAATGCATGGTCTGAATCCAGACATGAGGAGACATCAGACAAACACAAATTGGAGGTTACTCTACAAAATCTCTGGCCTGTATTCTTTTAAAATACAAAGATCAAGAAAGGCTGAGGAATTCTGCTAATCTAAAGGAGACTAAAGAGTTAGGATGGCTAAATGCAAGGCATTATCTGAATTGGGTCCTGAAGTAGGAAAAAAAAGGTAAAGGGACGTTAGTGGTACATTGAAAAAATTAGTAGATTTTGGTTAAAATAATATTTCCTGATTTTTGTAATTGTATTACGGTTATGTAAGAGAATATCTTACTTTTAGAAAGTATACACTGAAGTATTTAGGGATAAAGGAACAAGACATTTTTTTTATTTTGCATATTATGGGGGTACAAATGTTTATGTTACATTGCCTTTGCCCCCCTCTGTTGGAGCTTCAAGCATGTCCACCCTCCAGATGGTGCGCATAGCACTCATTATGTTTGTATATATCCGTCCCCTCCTTCCCGATCCCATTTGTCCGATGCCTCATAAATGTTATTCCTATATGTGCACTTAGGTGGAACAAGATACTTTCAATGAATTCTCAAATTGTACAGAGAAAATGTGTGTGTGTGTGTGTGTGTGTGAGAGAGAGAGAGAGAGAGAGAGAGAGAGAGAGAGAGGGAGAAAGAGAGGGAGAGAAAAAGAGAGAGAGTTTGCGTGTCTGGGTTCACAGAGAATAACAAAGCAAGAAGTATGGTAAATTATAACATTATTGAATCTGATTAAAAGCTATATGAAACTTCCTTGTCTATTTAGCATAATCTAAGTTTGAAATTGTATCAAAATTAAAAGTTATAAAAAATAAAACCATGGACAATAGATACAAAAATAAATCTACTACTATCTTTTATAAAGCCAGAGACCTGTTGCCAGAAGCCAATGAATTTCAAATAATAATAATTTGCTAAAAAAGGTGAGCACGGTATATAGTTGTAAGTAAAAGCAAGTGAATGATGAGAGATATTGAGGAGATTGAGGTGCCTCTCTGAATGGCTGTGAAATCCAGTGATAATGCTTTATTAAAGAACGGTTGTATTCCCAGTTGTGAATGATCTCTCCTGAGTAAAATCATTTGCTTTTTCAATAGCATTTTATCAATTGTTTTTATTCAAAACACAATCTCATTCTTGATCAAATTGAATAAAAAGGGAATATAAACCTAAAATCCAGCTTATAAGGGTTGTCTGATGATAGTAGATGATTATGATTCATTTTAACTACGGCCTCCTTTGATTTGGAATTGTAGACTCTTAGAATCGAAAGGAACCTTAAAGTTTATCTTGTTGCCCTCCCCATTCAGTGCTTAAATTTCCTGTTCACCTTTATTGCCAACCAGAATATTTTAATATTTATTCAAACATGTTATTTTAAAAAGTGAAAGGATATTTAGATTAGTGAGAATGCTCTCTTTCCAATAGACACACACACAAAACTCTGAAGAAGTTAATAAAAATCTGCTCTTCCTAAAAAGTACATCCCATTTCCCTAAAAGAATGAAACTATATCAATGTGGTGATATTTAGATAAACTGTTTATAAGGTCCCCTCCCATAACATTGCATTATTACTCACATGAATTTAGGTTTTTTGGATAGTCTAGCCTGGACAGACTTTCTTTTTGTTTTATATTAAAAACAATCTTGAACATAATTATTTTTTGGTCTAGTTTTTTTTATTATTCAAAGACAATTGTGTTGGATTCAAATTTAGTATGATACTTTCATAACATTATTTTTTGATGGAGACTGGCATGCTGGGACAATTGCTCCTGCAATATTTCAAATCTCCAACATTTAGTTGTTTGTTAAATTTAAAGTGTAAATTGTTTGATAAATATTCATCAGAAATTTGAAAAAATGTTTTCAGTGATAGCGTAGGACTCGGTGTCAGAGTCCAGTTGAAGTTTATAAGACCATCAGCATTTATCTCACTGTTCTTCCTTATTTCTTCCTTTTTTGACTTAAATATGCCAAATCCAAACTCTCAGTTTTATATTTTAAAATATTAAAAGTAGCTAATGAGCCCAAGACTTTTTCCTTCTTCAACTGCCTTCATCTTTCTCCTCTGATATTTTAATGCTGAAGATGGGTCCATAATGTTAACTTACAATTCAAACCCTAGATATTTTTGTCAAGTACTGAGCTCATCTTTGTTATTTTTGGACTTGTAATTCTCCCTCCTTTGTTTCATACATTCTCAATTGCTATTTCAAGTTTTTCCAGTGTCTTCCTTTCCTAAGAAAAGGATGAAAATCATTCGCCTTCAAATGTACTTACCGATGACTTGAAGTGCTATATACTTGAGGCCATTTCACATTTTAATGAGGCAAAAGTTTAAACTAAGTTATGTATTCTTTCAGTCATCTGTTAGTAGATGGGGCGTATACTTCTGGGTTCAGGTATTATCCTTTTCCTTCTGAACTTATAGACTATTATTTAGTCTGCCTCTGCAAAAAGAACCCTCAAAACAAAACAAACACACGAAAACCAAAAAACCCCTCTGTTTACAAGAAAATAGTGCATAATCAAGCTTATTAACAATTCATTACATTAATTGACACTTGGAGACGTCTGTCGAATTTAGATCTCTTTCAGATAATCCTTTTAAAACTATATTTTGATTTTTAAACATGGAATACATGAAAATATTTTTATTGACAGATCCAAACATTTTAGAAATATATGGAATAAAAAACATCTATGTTTTATTTAAATCTCTCTATGACTCTCTCCTCAGTGGACGATGTTCTATTCAATTTTGAGTACATTTTCAATGTATTTACTTGCATGAATTCTTTTAAATATCTAATTCTTTTTAAAATATGAATTGAAACATATTTTTCAGATAGCTCTATAACTTGCCTATTCACATAAAAATATGTCTTGGAGATCTCTCCATGTTATTAAAGCTGCAGAGTATTCCATATTAAGTAGGTACATAAATCTTTTTAACAATGTCTGTGAGGTTGGTGTTAAAATCCAATATCCAAAGGCCACCAGAAACACACCTATAGTAAAAAAAAAAGTGGGTTAACAGAGCTTGCTGCAGCTAGGGAGAATACATCTCAGAGCATCTGTGGATCATCTTGAAATGCAGGGACAGGCTTCAGTTCTTTTGTAGACAGTCATTTCTTGAATATTAAAAGTAACTATTTTTCAAACTTTAAAAGTCAATTTGCTTTTAGTTTAATCAAAATATTTTGTATCTGTTGAAATGATCAAACATTATTCTCTTTTTACAATATTATATGTACTCATACATACACATATATTCAAATTACCTTATGTTGTTAATTCTTTTATATCTGTTTTTTGTCTACTGGATTATTACATTTCCTTTTTACTTCATGTTTGTCCTCCTATATGTGACTTGCTTATTTAATATGTTAAATCCAGTAGCATTGCTAGGCTATGTGTTAATGCTGATTATTGAGCATAAACACAAGTATTTCTAAGAGGCGTTTTACCCTTTCACATGCACATTAAGTTCTTCTTTTATTTCAGAATATATTTGTCCTCTAGTATCTTTGAAAATTTTTTTCTGTTCCAATTTTTATGTTCCAATTTTCAGTTCATGGATTATTCATGAATCTGTATATGCTTTTGTGAATATGTCAGTTTTAAAATCTGAGTTGATTGTAAATAGAAAAAGCTAGGTCTCTTTCTTTTTAATAAGCATGTTAGTGATTTATTTTTCAAGTTTTGTTGTGCTTTATAAGAGTGAAATTAAAATAGTGAATGATGGCACAGATAATATCAATTTTACTAGGATTACTTCTTATTTCTTTCAGGTTTTGTTTCTCTTTTAGATTTCTGTAGAGAACTTTTACCTGATCCTATTTACTTCGTTTTATTTTAAAAGTAGAAATTTGCATTTCCTCTTTTTCTTTATTTTTCTGCTTTAATTGGCTAATGTCAAAAACTTCATTAATGAATTTCCCAGTATAATCTTCCATATATTCTGGTTCACTATGTGGATAATGGCATACTATTCTTTATATACACTGTTATATTTAATTTGTTAATATTTTGCTTTGGTTTATAAACACACGATTGGTACTATTTTCTTTTTAGATGGTACATTATCTTTTGGAATTTGATTTATGTTAGTCTCTTATAAAGGGTTTGAAATCTTTCCATTTATTTTTCTATTTCAAATGTATTCACAGACATAGGAATTAGCTGTGCATTTTAAGCTCAGTAAAACCCAGTTGTAACCCTACCTGGGCTTTCTTTATAAAGCAAAGAGCTTTTTACTTTCTTACATGGTTATGCATCTATCTATCCAAGTTTTTACTTTCTCTGAAGTTAAATGTTAGTGATTCTTCTATGATTTCTTTATTTTTGAAGTCCAGAAACTTTACCAATATTTGCTTCAGTATTGATCCTCGATCAGCTTTTTCTGGGACATAATAAGATGTTTCAATTTGTATATGCAGCTTATCTTTCATTTCTGGAAATGTAAAAAAGTATTGAAAAAGTTATTTTAAAATATTTAAAAATTACATTTGTTTCTCAGCAATCGGTTTTTGAATCCTTGTTTATTTTTACTTTTACTAGCTTGCCTTTCCCAAGCTTCTCCTCCCTGGCATAGCAGCTTGTCTTTCTCTTCTGTCCTGCTTCTGGTGAGATCCTCATTTCTAGGATGGTTTATTTTTATTACTTATTTCCTCATCTCTGCCAACTCATGTCTTTGGTGGTTTGTTTTATTTCTGTTGTTTCACTGTTTCACTCTATCTTCTCTGAATTCTTTTATCTGCTTTGAGATTTCTTTTTTCTAAAAGGTGATTAGTTATTTAGAATATTGATCTTTGCCATGCTGTGTTTGATCACAATTTTCATATCTTCTATGGTAACATTTTTCCTGTATTAACCATCTCAAATTTGCTTTGCTTGTATGAACTTACAATTTTCTCTTTTGCTGTGACTATATGTTAATAGCTACTCTGCTGTCTCTTCTTAAAATTTTGCACATATTGGATTGAAGTTAATTCATGGGCCAGGATTTGCAGGAGAATGACATGAAGGTCAGGCTAGAGCTGTGTTTCATTTGAGCAGTTGGTAATGAAGTTTCTTTTGAAGCAGGAGTACGTGTGAACGAATTCTTCTTGCTCTTGTTTTCAGCCAGCTACAGAGATCAGAAGTTGTAGGACTGCCAACCTGTAGAGAATCATCCTTTCACTCTGCCTTGCTGACAGACTGCTTCCTGCAAATATGGCTAACCACTGCTACTCCTCATTCTGCTTGGCTTCTCTGACATCGACTTGTTGCCAATCTAGGTCCAGGAAGTTTCCTTCCCCCAGCCTGTTCTTGTTTGGTAAATAAAGGATTGTTGGATTTCTTCCATTAGTATATGCCACCTTCTTTGAAAAACTACACTTTGCTGCCTTTGTCTGAAATCTGCAATCTTGAGACTCCTCTTTCAGTATTTTTATTGCGCTCCTCTTTGACCTACATTGTGTTTGAGGTGACAGATATCTTTTGGCTTCATAAAGATTGAAATTCATCTTTCTATTATCTCTGACTGCATGTTTTGACATCCAAGCAGAGAAAGGGGAAATTCAATCTTTGGTTGTATAAAAACAGAAAATTAAAAATCTAAATTTAAAAAAGATATGTAAAATATTTCATACTATGGATAAAGTTTATTTAATAACCCTCTTAACTAACATTGGATGTGTAGATTGTTTCCAATTGTTTCCTATCTTAAATCATATTCTCATGGACCATTTCCTGATTAAATTTCTATTAATTGATTTATAGGATTAAAGACCATAGATACTTAAGAATCAATGAAGATTGACAAATTGCAAAAAATATGCACCAAATTATGTTTCCACCAAAAGTATATAAAAGGTCCATAATCTTCATTCTATCAATTACACAGGGTTATTATATATTCAATTATTTGCTAATTTCCTAAGAAAAATTACCTATGATTTTGATTTGCACTTCTGTTTGAGGTAGGAAAAAAACAATGTTTTCCTATTCTCACACACTCACCATATTTAATACTTAGCACAAAGTCTTTGCCCCAGGTGAAAAAGGGAGACTCTGTCTTAAAAAAAAAAAATGTGTGTGGGGATTCTCCCCACCAACAAGCAATTCTCTAGTGGACACCAACAGGTTGTCTTATAATTTAATTTAACTGTGACTCCATCTACCTAGAATTAGCTTTAGGTTCCCCAGGTTAAGGGTTCAGTCCCTCAAGACTGTCTCCCACTTTAGATGCCAATTGCATGCCCAGGTTGTGACCTCTGCTTCTGACCAATCAGCTAGAAATTGGGGTTTCCCTGATCTCTGCCTCAAGTTCAACTCATTTGCTAAAGTCTCCAGGAAACATTTACATTTACCTGTTTATTATAAAGGATACTGCAAAGGATACAGATAAGTAGCCAGGTAGAAGAGATGCATAGGGTGAGGTATGGGGTGGGTGCAGAGCTTCCATGCCCTCACTGGTGGTGCCACCCTCCTAGCACCTCCCTGTGTTCAGCATCAGCAACCTGGAATTTCATCAAATCTTGTTGTTAAAGAATTTTTTATACAACTTGCTCTCCAGCCGACTCACCTTTTTTCTAGAGATTGGAAGGTGGGACTGAAAGTTCCAAATCTCCAATCACTTGCTCTTAGACTATCTAGAGGCCACATCCTATTAATAAATCACCTCATTAGTGTAAACTCAGGTATTATCAATGAGGCTCATTATGAATAACAAAAGACATTTGTATCTCTCAGGAAATTCCAAGGGTTTTAAGAGATCTGTGATGGGAACCATGGACAAAGACCAAATATATGTTATACAATATCAAAATTCTTTAGTTACAAATAAGGTGTCTTAGTGTGCTTGGGCTGCTATAACAAAATATCATAGCCCAGGTAGGTTAAACAACAGAATTTATTTATTTTTTCTCACAGGTCAGGAGGCTGGGATCCAAGATCAAGGTGCTGGTCTATTTGTTTTCTGATAAAGACTCTCTTCCTGGCTTGCAGATGGACATCTTCTAGCTGTGTACTTAGATGGCCTTTCTTCAGTATATGTGTGCAGAGAGAGAGAGAACAAGCAAGCTCTATAATGTCTCTTCTAGAGACACTAGTGTGTTGGGCACTAATCCCATCATAAGGGCCCTATCATGACCTCATGACCTCATCTAAACCTAATTACATTCCAAAGGCACCATCTCTAAATACAATCACATTGGGGTTTAGGACTTCAATATATGAATTTGCGGGGTGGAATGAAGAGACACAATGCAGTCCATAGCATGAAATTAAAGTATTCTTTTCATATTTTAGTACACTATATGCATTTTATTATTTTAGAACTTGGCTATTAGATCTTTTGCCTTTGTTTTTATTACCTGAGTTTTTTTAAAATAACATTTTAAGACTTTCTTTTCTATTAGGAATATTAATGTGCCATCTATCTCACTGTCTATATTGCAAATTTTTTTCCACAGGGTTTGTCATTTGTATCTTATGTTTATTTCTTCATTTTTTACCAATCTTTTTCTTTAATTTTTGTATCTATTTTATACTGAAATCAGTCATCATTGATGAAAATTAACTAGGCTCCTATATATATATATTTGTTTTTTTAGACAAAATTACGATGTTCTTAAAAACTGTTTTATCTCTTTAATTCATCTTAATTTATGCATTATTAGTCTTTATGTGTCTGTGATATTTATTTAACCTACTAATAATTGTGAGCTCATAGTATTAATAACTTGGAAATGGAAAATTCTTCCACCTCAGTGATTGCCCATTCTACCATATTCTACCAATTGTATGGTTGTGTTTTCTTCTTTTACTGTATCACAAACAAAACACACATAAACAAATAAAATAAAAAGCAAGTAGTTAAAATTTTTATTAAGTAACAAAAGAATTTCCCCTAAAATGCTAGTTTAAACTTAGTTTGATATTGATATTTTTAATAGATTTATGCTACAGGTCACTGACACATAAGTTCAAAAAAAGCTTTGCAATATGTTTTCAACCTCATTGGCACCATGCTGGTTTTCCATGCTGCATTTTCTTTCCTTCATTGTCTATTCTGCTCCAGCAGTTTTAGCAGATATATGTGGATCATCAGGCTCACTGCCTTTCCATTGACATTAATAGTGCTTATAGATGTGATGTGATTGCTAAAGATTTTCCGTAAACTGGTGCAAATGTCATGTATATTCTATATAACAGATCTAACTTTAAAATATTCACCCAACAAAAAGTGACTTCAAAAGGATTGCACTCTGCCTTAGTGCAATCAGGAGGAGGAAAGTCACAGTTGAAGATCAAACTTACAAAACTCAAACATAAAAGGACATTGAGCAGATAGCATTAAGGTGGTACCCAAGTGAGACTAGGTACAGGAGGCTCTGAGGCCCTACTGTAAACTTGTGTTGACTCTGCTCAGAAACTGCATTATTATGTCATGAGAGTTCTGATGTGAATTTTCTTTCTCATTTTACCCCATTTAAATTAACAGGAAACCTAGCTGTGCTGTGCCTGAGGCCTATGTATATCTAGCTTGGTGGAGCTAAACCTGTGATTCTTTTAATTTATTTTATTTTTAATTTATAATGCTTGAAGATATTACTGTTTACCACTTTCTTTTCAGGGTTAAAGACTTTAAGACTTTTGTAAGAAACCCCCTAGGGAATTATCCTTTCAAGAAGAGGATGACTTGTCTCCCCTAATAGTAAGGCTTCTTAGAGATTCTGAGTTATCACACTAGATTTTTAACTTAGATGTAATTTTTCCACATTTGGATTTGTTGTACCCTGACCTCTATCTACTCCCCTGAAGGAAGGTTGCTTGACTAATCTCTTTAACTGGACACTGTAATCTCAACATCATTTAGGTTCATGTGTTGATCATTCAATGGCTTCCCTATGAATCTGACATCTGAATTTAGCTTCTCTTATCAACCTGGTTTCTTTCACTTATCAAGCTCTGTCTATTTCCTGGATTCACCTTCTATTCTTTTGCTTAAGAAGGTCTCATCATATATCCTGGCCCTTCTGACTTAACCATGGTTTTAGTGTTCTATCTCAACTCAGCATTTTAGGCCATTTTACTTTCCTAATAATTTAAGCAATGGTTCCCAATCTGAGAACATCAGACTACTAGAATCTTCAAGGATAGTGGTAAGAATTCGCATGGCATTTAAAAAAATATTTAGCAATCTAATGAAAGTCATAAATTTAAATTCAGTACCTGCAAATCCAAAGTTCTAAGTATTTTCTATTTTATTAGTAAAAATAGGAGATAAAAATTATTGCTTAATGTAATTTGGCATAGAAAATATTCACAAAATGAATATCATATAGTGAGTGGAGAAGAGAAATAGTAAAAAGATCCTTTGCTACCTTTTGAAAATGTTTGTATCAACTAATCTTCAGAATCATTAATGGCATTTAGTAGTTTTATCCCATAATTCAAACCTTGATTAAATAGATTCTCATACATTGCATATGGTGTCTTCTCTGTGTTTTTAAAATTTTTTCTTCCTATCTTTCTGGAAATTTATTAATAGTTTTAAGGCTTGTCTACTTTTTCAAAAGAAGTTACATATCCTGTTTACTTTTTCAAAAGAAATTACATATCCGTTGGGAACACCTATGTTTGTCCTTTTGACAATGGCTTGGCTTTCAAAAAAATGACTCTTGAGTCATATATATATATATGGGCCAAGGGCTTCCTAAAAAGTTCAAAAAGTTGGAGAGTCAAATGGAGTCAGCCTGTCTAGGACTTTAAGAGTCCAAGTAAGAAGAACTAGGCTTGATTTGGAGTTGATTGAAGAAATAAAGAAATGGTCAACATAAGATCTGTATAATATGCAAGAAGTAGGTCAGTGTTCTGATGAGCAGAGCATTTCTTCCAGCAGCAATGAGGAGGGTGTGTGTTTATGCTGCTCCTTCCCGGATTTGATTGATGTGGGAGGTAGCAGGCAATTGGCCAACACAAAAGCCATTATTTGGCATGTTATAGATATTATTAATATTTTTGGTTCTATTTGTCTCTCTCATGTATTTTGTTTTATGAAATGTTCTTTTATTAGAACCATGTAGTCCCCTTTAAAAACTTGACACTTCTGTTATCTGAAAGCCACCACTGATCTTTAAAGTAATATTTTTCTTTTATAACACCCACAGTTTTCCTTTACCCTGAAATCCTTTAGGGAGTATTATCATTGTTAACTGTTCATTCCTCTGTGCTGCCTGGGTTGAAGATACATGTTAAAGAAGGGACTTATTAAGAGATATTTAGATACAGGTCTAGCTGTCAACTCTGAAAATTGAGGCTTTGATAGAGAGACAAAAGCTTTGATTCTAGTCTTTTTCCTAAAGTGGAGGTAAGCAAAGGGATTTGACTGCAATCGTCTAAAACAACCTAAGACAGACTTTGTCCCTCCCAGAAAAGGTGGTCAGCGTTGTACTGATTCCTTTTTCTGTTTTCCCAAAGACAGAGATGTTCTCGCTGCAGTAAGGCTTTAATCCCATCCTGTCATGAATAACAGCATCCTAAAATTTTCACCAATGACTGAAATACTGGGGTGCACCAGGGACAACTGAATAGGAGTGATCAGATAATGTTATTAAGCAGACACAGGTGGAAAAGCATCAGCTCAATTAATTCATCTTTATTATTGCTTCAGATTGTGAACTTTGCATGTGTGTGTTTGTGTGTGTGTGTGTGTGTGTGTGTGTGTGTGCATGTCTGGGTATTGTCTGTGTATCAGTGCTTACTATGAGTGAGAACAAAAGGCAAAGGCTTTTGTAATCAACCAATAGTTGTGTCACCTGAGAGCTGTGAGAGCTTCTGGCATATTCCCATAGATTCGAGGAATATGTCACCTCAAAGACTGACTCACTGTTTGTAAGCATTAAGTTAGACAAAGGCACAAAGTCTAAATCTGAACACAGTCCAAATTCCCAGAACTAAATGTTGTGATACTGGGAAATGATTATGCCAGGAAGAAACTTGGACTGTTATCACCAAATCCTGACAAAGCAGACCACTGTACTATAGATTATAAGGCAGGTCTCGCCAAAGTGAATTAACTGGCCCAAGGTTTGCAAATAACTGTTCTCAGAATACATACATATTTTGAGCAACCTGATGAGGAGCTAACTTGTGAACCAGAGAAACTTTCAAGACCTGTGGACCATGAGATTGCATAAAGAATGGCTTATACAACTCATTTAAAACAGCAAGGTCAGACTTATGGGGTTTACCTTAGCACGTGATTTCCTGATGGTTCTCCTGCATTCCAGACATTCGTAAATCCTCAGTGGCATCTTCAATTGGGTGGAGGTTTGCTACTGTTACTAACAGGGTACACTCCAACACCACTCACCGTTTTCACCCCACAGTTTGGCTCCTCCTCCTGGCTTCTTACTGATGGTTTCCAATATTGTTTTTTAGTCACAGAAGCTCAAGACCTCTGAGCGCTCTTTGATTTATCGCTCTCCTTTCCCCCATGACCAGAAATTCATCAGGGTCTGTCAATGCCTTCTCCCTACTGTCTCACGGCACCCTTTCCTCCCGTACATTAACCCCGCCCTAGTTAACAGTCTTATTACTGCTTACCTAAACTATGGCTATAACTCTTCTCTCTGCCTCCACTCTTGCTTCTGATATACTCATTTCGCATTCGGCTGCCAAATTAATCTTCCTGAACTACAGCTTTGATTATGTCACCTCTGTTCAATAACCTTCAAATCCCTCCTCCTTGCCTACCAAATAAAGTTCAAACTTTCTAGCCTTTGACATTATGATCTACGCTGATTTTTATGGGTATAGCATTAATATTTTTCTCTGTTTGAAACTCTAGCTAAACTGAACTATTCAACATTTGACAACCAAACCTGGAAGCTTCCTTCTACCAAAAGTTTTAATCATTATTTTTTTCCCTCCCTGGAATGTTTTTAATGCTATCTAGTAAAATGCTCCTCAGCTCTTCAATGGTAGCTTTCTCTTTCACAAAAGGAGCTGGGACACATAGCCTGAAGTGTCCACATAAGTACATGTGAGGATCTATAGGTTATGGTAGCAACAAGAGGTAGAAAAAGCAATTGAGAGAATGGAGCAGCTCGGGCAATGAAGTCTGAGAAGTCTGAGCATTCTAAATATGAATCTGGTCTTCCAAGTCATTGTGAAATTATGCTCATCAAGGTAGAATGATAGAATATACTTTGTATAATAGTTTGTTAGTCTAATTTCTAAATATTAAGACATTTGATATGTAGGCTTCCAGATAAGTTCTTGCTCTGGGCCTCAAAAATAAATGTTAGCATCAAGCCTGTTTTTTATCCATGAAATCCAAGGCTTGGACATATTGTCTGTCGTCTGGTAGATCTTTATTATTTGTTCACTGTGGGAAGCAGTGTGCTTCTCTTTCTTTGAAATTCCAGATAGTTTCTTCTTATCTTTCCTGTGATGCTGATCATAGTCCACTGTAATTTTTTGCATTTTGTATGATTTGACATCTGTACTGTAAGGTTCATGGAAAGTAGTTTGTGTCATGTTATACATCCTGCATTTCTTGAAGAGTAATGGAGGTTAAAAATTTGTTTACTGGATGAAGAACAGAATCTCAGAGGTTGCCTTAGAAGAGCTACATAGATTCATGGGGTTTGAGAGCCATGAAATAGTACAGACATTGGGAAACTGACACCAGAAGAGTTAAATGACTTATCCAGGGCTCATGACTGATAGTAACTGGAGGCTAGAATTTAAGCATTCCGACACTCTTCTGTCCAAGTGCAGCCTGTGTTAGCACATTATGTTAAACATTAATCAGGAAGTGTCATTAAGAAAGACATAGTATTAGTATCCCAAGTATCTGTAGCAGGATTTCTTCTTCCTAATGCTGCTGTCAACTTATAAAGAAGAATACTCAGATGAAGTGCTAACTTTATAAAGACTGAAACCGTCTAGAGGAGTCTAGTTTGTACAAATCTATAATTGACACACATTGAAAAATTAGCCAGGTGTACACAGTGTTGACATAGTTTACCCAGAAGACAGAGGGATTATGTTCGAGCAGTTGTCTTTATAGAGATTTAATAATAACATCATTTAGAACATGCAACCTCAACATATGTTTGTACAAGGCATTACTGCGAACAAACATTGTCAGGTTATAACTAATTTCTACAGCAATAAGGCACTTGAAAAGGGTTTACAACCCTAAAATCTGTTTAAGCGTATAAAACACAAAAGCGTTTGCCCTTAGAGATATTTATATCTATGTTTTCCACGCATTGCAATACACCTATCTAATGGGTAGGAGTGGGGAAACTTAATGTTTGAAATTTTAATGGTCTAAAAGAGGAATCTCCATACTGGTCCTATAACACTCTCTAAGTCACTTATTAAAAAAAAAAGCACAGTTGTACTTCATTGTTTCAAGCTGTTACCTAGAGAAAATCAGATTACAGTGCTTGGCGATGCATGCAGATTTCTTATGTTAAGAAAACATTAGGTAAAGGAAAGTTGTTGGTTAGAGGATATGACGTGGCAATCACTTCCAAGAGGGATATTTCCTTCTAGCACGTTATCAGTAATACTTGTTAATATTTGTGACAGCACTTAGCTTAGGCGTTGAGTATATAAACTGAATTTTATCATTTTACTTCTAACACCTTTGTTTAGGAATTCTTTTTCCTCAATAATACTCTTACTTAAAGGAATAAAGGATGGAGGTAGCAGTGCTTCTAAAACATGTGAATAAGACTAGAAAGCTAAGTGTCCAGATAGCTCATCTGGTTCAACACATTAAAGTCATTTTTATCTAGAATGAGACTGTCAGATCTGCTCATGTGGAAAAGGAGAGTACCTTAGCTTTATCTTATTAAGTTTGACTGGATAATGCTAAAGTACATCAGACAACAATGAAAAATAAAAAAGAAAAGTAGATTATACAAGGGAGTGCTCACATTTGTGATTTCAATCACACAGGTTCTAGAATAAAGTGTCCCCAAGGTTGTATTTAGGTATGGGGACTTGGAAGTTGGTGTGGCTTGAGGCAGGTCTGCAGAAGTGCTGTGCTAGGTTGGAAATGGCAGTAGAATGGGTGCATTTCCAGGGCGTGTTCACTGCACATCTTGCAGAGATTGTGGTCCAGGGAAATGGAGCAACACTCTTCAGGGATTTGCAAGAGCCTTGTCACATACCTGTCCTCACTCAGGCAGCAGCCCTCTTTCCAGCTAGGTGGCTGCTATCCTGAGGCTTCTTTGCTAGGCTTGCCATCTCAGGTGTCTTATCAGACTGTGTGCCTGCTGGGAAGTGGTTACGTGATCCTCAGGAGGCTCCTTTGCGAATCCAGGGAACTACTAATTGTGTCTCTTGCCATCTAACTTAGACACCTGCTTCCTTTTCACCTGGCTGATCTCCACCTATGTCTCGAGACTAATGGCTTCAGTGTGATCTCATCTTTCTCTGCATATACCTTCTGGTATTGCAATTAAATGACACCCTGGTATGCTATCTGACATCGAGAAGAATTCAGCGTCAACCGTGGACCTCATTGCTAAGTATTCAGATATCAGGGTACCAAAAAACTCCATAAGGCAGAACTCAAAAAAGTTTAAGATCAAATGAAACAGCACTGTTCATCTTAATGTCTCAAAGTCCTGATAAATTGAGTTTCATTTAAAAAAAAAATTAAATGTTGCTATTAAGTAATGAATAATATAATTATACATATAATAATTTCACATACAATATGTGACAACACAGAGAAAAATTTTAAAAAGTGATAAAACACCAACCTGGACACCTCATTATAGCTGTGCTATTGACAGCCTGTATTTGAGTATTTTCTCTCCTACTGATTAGCTGTGTGACTTTATGAAAGTTACTTAACATCTTTGTTTCTTCCATCCTCATTTGTAAAATGACAGTGATGATAGTACTTATTTCTGGGGCTGTTATGAAGCTTAAATGAATTAACATCTTTAAAATACTTAGGAAAACATAAGAAGTGTTAAATAATCATTTTTTGGAAAGTGTTATTTTGTTCTACTTCCTCTAAGTTGCTTTCCTAGTAATCATTTTATATGTTATATTTTGATTATATTTTAAGTTTATAATGAAATATTGTAAACAATTTGTTTGTAATGTGTTTTTCTAAACATCATTTTAAAGAGCTAAATAATTTCCCATTGAACGTGGGTATTTTTTTTTTTATTTCAGCATAATATGGGGGTACAGATGTTTAGGTTATGTGTGTTGCCCTTGCCCCCCCCGCCTCAGTCCAGGTTTCAAATATGTCCATCCTATTGCGTGGTGTGCATTGCACTCTTTGTGTATGCATATACCCGTCCCCTCCTCCCTCCTCCCCCCTCCCCCCTGCCCAATATCTAATAGATGTTATTCTTATATATGCACTTATGTGTTGATCCGTTAATACCAATTTGATGAACGTGGGTATTATAACTTATTTAACCATTTTTTGTTTGCTGGATAGCTAGGTTATTTCCTGTACTTTTCTGGCAATATAGA